>JAGDYQ010000025.1:5363968-5451468 GCA_021962125.1 Bulinus truncatus | reverse complement strand
GAACAAGCCTAAGGGGATATAACTCTATGCAAAGGTTTTGCAAGGTACAGCTAGTTATAGATAATGTTTATTTACCAGTTCCCACTCCCTCAGTTTCCTGTACATGTGCAACGTGCAAGCACTATTGTTGTGTTCAAACAAAGTAACATGTTTCTGACCAGGTGTGATCTGGTTGACTACCATGTCGATGTCTGTTCTGGAACCAACGGTACCATTGTGGGTCATGAGCTTCATGAAGGTCAAGAACTGGGAACTGGGTCAGTTCGATACATTCTAATAATATTAGTTACTGAGGCGTTCAGCCACCGTCCACCTATTACGTAACGCCTTTTCGGAAAGCGAAGGGGGAGGGGCGTTAAGTGTGACTCACCAGGGCCGGCCTTATAAATTGTGGGGCCCAATTTAAACGGATGCTTGCATAGCCCCTCTTCTAACCTGTGACAAGAGCCATAACTGATTGTGATATGTTAAAAATAAATTGTGGGGCCCAATTTAAACGGATGCTTGCATGGCCCTTCTTCTAACCTGTGACAAGAGCCATGACAGATAGTGATATGTTAAAAATAAATTGTGGGGCCCAATTTAAACGGATGCTTGCATGGCCCCTCTTCTATCCTGTGACAAGATCCATGATGGATAGTGATATGCTAAAAATAGATTGCGGGGACCCTGCCAGGCAAGGGGCCCAATTTTAGCAATCGGTCAAATCGGCCTTTAACCGGCCATGAGTGTGACACGAAATACAAATAAATACAGAATAAAAGACTAGAAAATGTATTAAATGATGGCTGTGCAAGCTGAGAAAATACATGAAGGTCTAGATATTTAATTTATTAAATGGCTGTGAGATTAAAAAAAAAAACAATATTCCGCACAAATACTAAACAAATAATAATGAATTTGACTAGACAAAATACGGTCAGTATTATATTTCATAAATTATCATTTTTATTTCAGATGCATTCTTTTTTTTTTACGCTCTTTTATAATGTATTTGAAGTAGGGCTGGATTAAGGTTACTGTAAGTAGGGCAGGATTAAGGTTACTGTACGTAGGGCTGGATTAAGGTTACTGCAAGCCTAAGTTTTAAAATAAAGGTTCTAAAATTGCAAAAAAAAAAAAAAAATTACAAAGCGTATCACTATTGTGAGATAAACAGATAAATGAGGGCCGAAATTTGTTCAGGGCCTAAAGCCCTTACCGTATTAACCCATTAACGGTTAAACCTGTCTTGGCAGTGTTATTGACATATACAATAATACAGACACACATTATTTAAGATGGGCGGTTTTCTACTGAATTATGTTTCATATTACAGTGAGGATATTTAAAGCATCAAATATGAGGAACATGTCAACTACAGTTTAACATGCCTTCCTCTATATCACTTCGCACCCTCCCTCCAAAGTTTACTTTAGTCTTTGACATATTTAACTTTTTTATCATATGCACTTTTAATATTTTAATATTGGATTTCAGGATTAATTTTTCTTCCTGACTCCATTGGCTACTTCATTGGTACCAACTGTTTTGGTGTGGTATCTCAGAGTATCGGCAGGTAGTACGTTCATTGTCATGACTTCTGTGAGGTTTTTTTCAAATCAATAATTAGAAAATAGCAGTGTGTGTCAATAAATCTTGATTTTACTTTCAGGTGGTCCTGTTGTATCTTCTGTATGATGCTTATTGCCCTGTGTCAGATTTGTGTAAGTTGTGTAATGATTTTAAACCTTTCATATGCTATTAAGATGTTGTATGTTTTATTGGTTGAAATCTATCATACTTTTATGAGCGTTTAAGTTTTATGTTTAAATATTATATCATGTTAATTCAATGGCATGACCATTATGAAACTTAATTATACATTTTGAAAAAAAAAATAATTTCAGCTGCCGTTCGCCACATCACTAACACAGCTGATTTTGCCACATTTTGGTTTGGGACTGGGGCTAGGTGATGTACATTTGTTTCATTTTTCGATTAAAAAAATTAGTATACTCAATATAATATAATAATAGCGATTTGGGCGCTGCGTTAAATCGAAAGTAAAGAATTAATACAACAGCACTCAAGTTTAAAATACAATCATGAAAAAAAAAATCGGATCTGCCCGAAACCAAAAAATAACCTTGCCTGCCGATCAAGCCTAAGGGGATATAACTCTATGCAAATGTCTTGCAGGGTACAGCTAGTATCCGAATAATACCATTTTGTTAAACCGATTATGTACTGTGATTCATACATAATGATAAACATATAAATAAAGTGTATAGTACGAGAAGTACTTCATGCAACATGAGTGATTTAAGAATAGGAGGTTAAGAAAGATTTGTAAGGGTGTGCAATTCTAAACTATTAAAATAGTATCACATGGCTATTATCTTGTTTTTTTCAACATTCAACTGACACAGAGTTATGTAAAATTAACAGGAATTACTGATGCTGCCATCATGCCACTTTTGGCACTACTTGTAGATGTGAAGAATGAATCTTTCTATGGTTGTGTGTACGCCGTGGCTCAAACAGCTGTATGCCTGGCTTATTCCGTAGGTAAGCTGTATCAATTTTACTCATTTTTATAAAGATGAGTAGGATCAAAGTTATTTGAAGATAGAATGTGTTAAATATTATGTGAAAGGAATCACTTCACTGATATAAGAAGTTGAATTTGTTGATTTGTATAATTTATATGGAAAAGAAAATATTGTATATTGATGTTAAAGGCTTCCTGTTGTAAGGAAAGTTATGATTTTTACACCAGTCCTAACATTTAGGAGTCACAAATCAATGCTAATTATGATTGATGTTACAGGTCCATTTGCAGCTGGAATGGTTGTGAAAGAAGTTGGATTTCCTTGGTGAGTTTATTGAAAAAAAAATCAAAGAAACATAATGTGTTAGTCTTGAGTTAATTTATATGTCAGGTGTATATTTAACAGAAAAATTAACATATGAATTAAAAAAAAATGTTTTGTATAAAAGTGAAACTTTTGTGCATAGCCATCTTTATAGCTGTAGCCTGGTCAAAATACATTGAACTTTAAGAGAGCCAAATGAAGGAATTTAATAGGGCACTGAACAGGGTCTCCATAACTCGTTGAGACAAGAGCCCGTGTATTGGTGGCCCTGTTATTTATATAGACAACAGTTGATAATAAGTTTGTGACCAAAATAAGCCTAATTACAATTACACCCCAAATACTTCAATGTTTATCTTTTTTTTTTAAACTCAATGAGGTTAATGCGAGGTATGGCTGTGCTGAACATTGTGTACTGTCCATTGTGTTATGTACTTAGCAAGGCACCCGTTTCATTAGATGAAGAAGTGAGTACATAGTACTTAGTGTTTAAGTACATTTTTTTCATAATCATAATTAAAATAATAGCACAATACTATAGTTTTAACCGTATTATGATTGTATCACAATTATGTAGAGTTAAATAAATAACTGACCTGAAAAAGTTCTTATAAACGTTACTAAACATAAAACTAAAGTAAAACTGATGTTTGTATTTGTTTTATTTGGTATTTTTCTTTTTAATACATTAAAAATAAATAATATAGAAAATACACAATGCTATTTTACGCATTGATAGTCTATTACATGAATTTATTATTAGGATATAATTATAGGCTAACATATCTTTATATTTGAAATATTATGTTCTGTTTAATACCATTTGAACCACCGACTGTAAATGAATGACTCATCGAGCCAACTTAATAACTGGCTAAAAACAGACAGTCTAGCGGCAGTCTAGCCGAATGCCGGTAAACTTACCAACTGCTTTACTGACTAAAGTGACTAGATACTGGTAGCTAGCTCCTCGAATGATACACTGGCCTCTTTCGGAAAGAATGATTATCTTTTCCTCTGACCGTATTGCAGACTGAATGGGCCATTGACTGCCTGACAAGCTGACCAACTGGAACACTTTTCCAATATGATAGTGGACTAGCCGGATCTCTATTTATGTACCCTTAATTTATGATTTCAGAAGCCATTCAATAAGTGTGACCAAAGAACGAAAGCGTACACACAGGATAATAATGAAGTAGATGAGGCTTGTTTTACTTATGGACATTTGATGGAAGAAGAAGATTGAACAGGACCAGACTAATAAAATAGCATCTTATTTTTAAAAAAAATCAATTTATCATGAGTAGATGTATTTCATAATTCATATTGAGTAACACATTTCAAATAAAATAAAATTTGTGTTTTGCAAATATTTTATGAGTTGCCATATTGGTTAATTGTAATATGGTAAAGAAGGGAAAGATTGAACAATACACAACAAACAATTTATTCTGGGCCTACATATAACTTGTGAAAAGATCTGACAATTTGTATATGCAGGCGTGTTAATGAATGAGACATCTAGATATCAAACACATCAGCAGCAGGACACTTCAACAGTTAAAACCCTTATATATCTATGGTTACACCTTATTAAAAATTGCATTTAAAATTTCGCACATTTATAATTCCAGATATGCAGCTTATTATATACGCTCTTTCATTGATGAAACATAAACTATTTATTTAACTTCAAATATTAGTTTATGCAATATATTATTTTATCATTGTGTGTTAGGCCATTGGACCTTCTAAAGTAAAATATATCAAAACAAAATTTGACATGTTACAATATTACATTTAAACCTAAATATCAGTCACTGTTCACTTGATTGGCTCTGTGAAGATTAAAATACATATGTTAGTAACACTCAAACACACAATCTAGTTTACAACCTTTCTTAATTTGATGCACTTGGTTTTAGACGACATGGAAAAAACAGAATAATAAAAAACTTTCAAATCAGTTTTTTAAAAGTTATTCAAAAATGTTCATTGTTTCTATAAGTTTGATCTCAGTTAGATAAACTCTTCATTTCCACGACATGTGAGGTAAATTTATTCTCATTTATATTTTCATCATCGCCAATCAATTCAGTCCTCCATCGAGCTTTGACCGCATAAATTAACATAAGTGTCCAAGCTATCATTATGAATAGTACAGAAATAATGACCAGTAATCCAAACTGGTGAGTATGTGGCAGTATATGGACCAGACCATACTTAAGGAAGTCCATCAGTTGATTTAGTGAATCCTGGAACCCATTGACCACGCCTCTCTCTGTGGGACTGACCTTCTCCAAGAACAGTTGTATAATTGTTAGGTCAGCTGTCCATAAACCTGAAATATCATCAAATATATTTAGTTGAAAAACATAAAGAGGCAATGAGAAAATATCTTTTTAGCTTTATCCGAAATTCTAGTATGTGCTTTGTGTGTGTCCCTGGTCAGGATGAGGTAAAATCTTATTGGTCCTACAAACCACTAATGGTTTTTATGGTACCCTTCTTTTATCTGCACCATAGCCGATAGTTCAAAAGCCATGCGGCACAACGGATGGATATAGTGGGGATTCTAAACATGACCTGAGATCGTACCAGGTCGACGATCGAGCGCTTAACCACAAGACCATCCGTCCCCTCAGTGTGTTTGATAAACTTAGCCAAATGAGTCTCTTATTATTACAATACTAGTTGCAAGTACCCGGCTTTGCCCGGGTTTAAAATAAGGTTTTCTGTTTATCTTTTGTTTTCTCCCTCCCCCCTCTCTCCCTCCCTCCCTCCCTCCCTCCCCCTCTCTCTCCCTCCTTACCCCCTCTCTCCCTTTATCTTTCCCTCCCTCCCTTTCTCCCTCCCTCCCTAACTCTCCCATCTCCCTCTCTCTTCCTATATCCCTCCCTCCTTCTCTCACCCCCGTCCCCCCTCTCTCCACCTTCCTCCCTTCCTCCTCCCCCCTCTCTCCCTCCCTGCCCTTCTATCTCTTTATCTCCCACTCCCTCACATCCTCTCTCTCCCTCTCTCCTTCCCTCCCCTTTCACTCCCTCCCCTCTATCTCCCTCCCTACTCCCTCCCTTCCTTTCTCTTTCCTTCCCTCCCTTTCTCTCTCCAACCCTCCCTCTCCTTCCCTCCCCCTTAATCTCCCTCCCTACCACCTCTCTCCCTCCCTCCTTCTCTCCCCCTCTCTCCCCTCCTTCCCTCTCCCTCCCTGCCCCCTCTCTCTTTATCTCTCTCCCCCTCCCTCTCTCTGTACAATTAAACGTCAAATTACGCTTCTTAAATAAACAGAAAACCTTATTTCAATCCCGGGCAAAGCCGGGTACTTGCAGCATGAAAAAAAAACAACAACAATATTTTTTTTCCTGTCCCTAGCCCTTTCTTCTCCGTCCGTTCAATTACACATTCACTTGGTGCGCGATTTTTATTTATAGTGAAGGCGATCCCATACCATGAATACTTTAATATAGTAAAATACTAAAATAATTAATTACAATTTAACTACGCATTGAGATTGTTTTAATAATGTTAATAATGTCACAGAAACATTTTAATTAACGTATTTCGGTTTATTAAAGTGCACCCTTAATTTTAATCTTCCGAATACATAAAACGATAGGTAAATAGATATGACTATTGATTTCATCATGTTTACAATTGGAGTTTCCGGGAGTTACCCCTCTTTTAAAAAATGTATCATAGGGAAATGACGTCACAGAGGAATTATATAGTAAAATACTAAAATAATTAATTACAATTAAACTACCCATCGAGATGAAACGAAACATGTCCTATAACCTTTCCCATGTAATTATGTGTATGTGTAACAAATTTCACGTTATTTGGTTTTCTGGATCTTGAGTTATAAGGGAACAGACAGACAACAAATGCGTCTTATAAGTATAGAGATGTTTTTAAAATCTGTCTCTCTATCTCTCTCTTGCTTTTATCAATATATTTTTGTTTAATTTAACTTATAACTAACACATCCTTTTAATACACTAACATTTATTTATACAGAAATGAGTTTCCCTGATTTAGTAAATTCGCAAAATTGTACACACAAAATTACACGTTAATGCGCCACAATATCGAGCGAGACCACACATTATATTCTAGATCTTAAGGTATTTGTAGACCCCATAGACTACATTATTGAATGATTTGCCCACTGCAATAAAACAAGAAAAAAAAACTAATTCCATAACTCACCGAATCTGGCCAGAACAACACCTGCCATCATGACCCAGATGGACACACTTGGAATCTGTTCTGGAGCAGACACATTGGGTACATTGGTTGTGTTGGTGAACATGTCTGGGTGAGCTCCCTTTAACCCGGACACATTTACAAGTGGAGACAAGGAGGTAATGGGCTGTACCCAGGCTGAGGACTGTGTCATGTTGTGGGTATCTAGAGTTGAGCTGACGTGTGTGACATTTTGTGTGTAGAACAGATCAAATGGACTCCCAGGCAGCCATAAGGAAACAATACAAAGACACAAAGAAGAAACCTGTCAACAAAGTACAGGATAAAATAAAACTATTATCAATTATAGTCAAACATTACAGTCAAATATTATCAATTATAGTCAAACATTACAGTGAAATATTATCAATTATAGGCAAACATTACAGTAAAATATTATCAATGAAAGGCAAACATTATATTTAAACAATAAAAGCAGAAATCTTAGATAGTAAAAAAAAATTGTATGATTTCAATATGCATTAAGATCTACCTGTAAACTAAGACCTAAGACACCTGTTCCCGGTAGTCCAAGTCGTTTTACTATGAATGGGTAGGTGAAGGTCGCAATGATACCAAAGCATGCCCCAGCACCCATAAGTAAACCCAGAACAGATTCATCCAGATGTTGTTCTGTGGCATAGTCTGGAGATTTTTTTCAGATATCACAACATTGTTCAGTTAAATTTTATAACAAGATTACGCAAGATAATGGAATACATTTTTTTAATGTTTAAGTATCATGAAAAGATAACACACGATATTGGAATGAAATAACAAAAAGTGTTTTTGATGTTGAAAGAGAATCGTAATTAAATGTCATGAAACGAGTTAGTGACTGTTGTTTGATCAGCACAGTAAATTAAGATAATGCGATAACATAAACACTATTGAAGTGTTATTCCATATCTATTTTTGTAAAAGGTCAAATGGCATAAGATCTTATGAAAACATTTCAACAAGAGACATTTATTCAAAAACTGAATCTGGAGGGAATGCATAAATATACAATCGAAGGACAATTCAGGGTGTTAATGTACTTACTAATTGTTATCTCGTCAAAGCCCAAGACAGTTAAGTATAAGAAAGCTAAGGCCAATCCGGCATACATAACATCGTAACTGAAATATTTTCGAAATCCTTTGTACATTGCAATAAAACTGGCAAAGACCTTCAGACAACAGGGACTTTTCTCTGATTTTGTTATTTCGTTGTTCACTTCTGATGTCTGCAAAGACTGAAAAGTAAATAAACAACAATATATTTCACAATTATTGCATTTGTGATTACTGGAAATGTATTTCAAACTATCTTTTGTTTCATAATTATATTTGAAGCCAATACAATCTCGTAGAATTTATTAGAAACACCGAGGCAGATTAAATTGAGTTCCATCGTTTCTCTAATCGTAATAAGGACCGTCATTATATTATACCCCCCCCCCCACATACACACAAGTCCAATAACAGTTTAAGCGCTCTTATACTAGCTATTCAAAAGAATGAGATAGAAACAGTTCATTAGCAAATGGTAATTACTCTCTTGACGTGCGGAAAGACGGCCCTGGTCATGGCATACGAGTGGACATAGGTCAGTCTACTTTCCAATCTGGTCTTTACCTGGCCTGTCTGTCCAATTAAATAACTCAATGTGACCCACAGCTCAAAACGTTTGCTCATCTCTTTCATTAAGCCACCACATATCTCTAAAAGTCTATGCCTATCGCTCATAAGTAGCGTGTGCACATGTACACGTAATGTGCATTCATCAAAGCAAAGAATAAATCAACAATTTTCTAATAATCTATTCCATCTCTTACCTTTTCATTTGTTTCCTGCAGTTGATCACATTCTTCATTCATTGTTTTACTCATGCTATTTTCGACTGGGGAAACAAAAAACTTATACTAAATTCAAGTCTTAAATAATTTCTCTTGACCAATCAATCATAGTTAATTCTAACAATTTGTTGGCCTCAGGAGTTCTCTTATAAACTAGAACATTTTAATAAAGTTAAGAAATTATTACGGCGGACTATGAAGACAAGTACTGTTAGATGAAATTTAGAATTAACAAGCTGCTCAGCCACGGTTAATCGAAGCATTATGCGACTAGCACTAGTCCAGAGCCACTTCTCCTTATCACAGGTAATGTCAGCCCCATCCCGCCCCCCATTCAAAGCTGCATGGTTGTTCACAAGGTCTTATGAAAATCCCAACCGTAGAAAGTCGTGATATCTACGTCACACGACCACGTACCTCCATTCAGACTTTTTAGAGAACAAATATAATTTTTTGAGGTAAAAATAAAATAAAGTTAACTCCCTTGTGAGCGGTCTTTCATTTAATTTCGTGCGATTCTATTGGAATGATTAAGAAGGATGGTCATGCTGTACAGCGCTCGAGTATTGACATGATGAGGGTCCAGGGTTCGATCTCAAGTAAAAACCAGGGGAATTTTTCATGTGCTTCCATGGTCACAATCGGCATTGGTGGGGAATAAAAGAAAGGGGGCTATAAAACAGTCCCAAAATGTTAGTGATCTAAAGGATTAACATTTGATCCTCACAGATTAGAAAGATTGAAATTAAAGTGAAAATTATTAGTTTAGATTCTTCAGTCCAGTTTTTATAAACTTTCAATTACCACCCTTTTCTATGGGCGGGTGAGACTGGGTTTGTGTGTCATTAAATCTAGTAAATCAATTTTGTCCTTATCTAAATTAGTAAGAAAGCTCAATTTTGATCCTCTTTTTGTTTCAAACACGTCCCACAAATCCACACAGCCTTAAATGGATAGACTACGGGTTAGGGTAGAGGTTGTAGAAACAGATGAAATATATACTTCATCTGCCCCGATGGCCCACTAGGGTTTGGGTACTTAAGTTTTTTTAAAATTTCTTTTACAAATTTCTTTTAAGTGTGCAAGAAATAGTAGAAATTTTAAATCTCGATTAAAACTAAAAAGTTTTAAATTGAAAAAAAAATGTATGAAAAAACCTTTTTTTTTAAATAAACTTTTACTAAATGCACAAAAAAGTAAAAAAAAAAAAACAACTACTTTTAGCAAACACACATTTTACAAATTACAAATACTAAAATAAAAAGCGTGGGTAATTACAATATAATTGACTAATATGTCATTAGGTAGATAGGTAGCAATAAATATATAATATAAATGTGTGTATGATAAAACTTTTTTTTACTTTTTGGTAAATTTTAATAAAAAACAATTTTGTACCGTCTTTTATATATAATATAATATATAATATACAATTCATAATTCTCATTTTCAGATTTTGAAATTCTTGATAAAACCTTTAATGATTAACAGAGTACTCACGATATGATTTATCAAAATGTTTTTTCCTCTTTAAAGAAGGAACAATATTGTAAGCTCGTGTAATCAGATAATATTCAGCGCCCAACGACAGTAGGCTCCACACAGAGATGGCCGTACAGCCGACCAGTGTCCCAGCAAATGACATTGTATGACCAGTAACTATTGGAGCCAGTAATTTTGTTGCTAGATCTATCCTTCGGAAGGAGGATGTCATGACTGAAAGTACAATAAATATACCAAAAAAATATCAGATTTACAATGTATGTTGATGAAACAGCTGTACAATAAGTATGCCAATATAGCATGTACTATATATGTGGATGAAACAGCTGTACAATAAAATATGCTTAAGTAACAGATGTACAATAAAGTATGCAAATGTAACAGCTACAATAAATGATTATGTAACACTTGGACAATATATGTTCATGTAATAGCTGTACAATAAACTATGTTGATGTAACATCTGTACAATAAAATATGCAAATGTAACAGCTGTGCAATAAATGGTTATGTAACAAATGTACAATTTATGTTGATGTGCACTGTGCAGAATCTATGTTGATGTAACAACTGTACAATAAATGGTTATGTAACAACTGTACAATAAATGGTTATGTAATAACTGTACAATCTATGTTGATGTAACAACTGCACTATCTATGTTGATGTAACAACTGTACGATATTTGCCGATGTTATCTCAAGATTGTTATCAGAGAATATCTCAAAAACATTTAATGTAGACTTAAAACAACATGACAATATTCTTGAGTTATCAAACAAGTGCTAGTTTCTTTTTAATCTGAGAGCAAAAAAAAGGACATTAGAATCCAAATTCTTTACAGACAAAATAAAAAAAAAATTACTGATCAAATTTTTTGCTTGATTTCTGGCCTATGTGTGTTTGATAAGCAATAAACTTCTTTTGCCAACAACAATGGTTCTTAAACGATTATGCTTTATTGCGAACCGCCATGAAAACTAATTTGTTTTTGCGACATTCATGAAACATGCTTAAGTATTTACATTCCACCTGTAAAAGAAAACTATGACAAAAAGAAGAGAATAAATGTTCTATTTATAAATATTGTATTTAAATATTCAGGCTAACAAACAAAAAGATGAGAAACTTATTGTGAAGTAAAGGTACAAATATAAACACTTCGAGTCTCGGTACATTCATGATGCATTTAAAATGTGTCGTGACCAATGTTCCCTCTAAGGTGTGGTATGAAGTGAGCAAAAAAAATTGTCTCTGAGCGACATATTGTTTAAGGCCAAAATTTGTGAGCGATTTTAGCGATGTCGTCCGTCGGAGTGAGCGATTGTACGTGTAGTATGAGCGACGCTCTGAATTCGTGTGAGCGATCGCTCACGCGCTCAGCTTTGAGGGAACATTGGTCGTGACCCACCTCATTTTCGTCCACCATCGAGAACCACTGGTCTTCAGCAATGGCTTTATTTTAAGAATTAATTCCCCTTGGTAAAAAATATGCTAATTGAATTGTGTATGTGATTTATGAAAGTTTTAACTTATGGAAATCACCGGCTAAACTGTGTTCATCCTTCTGACACATCTCTGCGATCCAGTCCCTCTCCATGACGATGATTCTTCCTTCTTTCATGAGTCGAGATGACACTGATAAGATGATGATGGCTGAATATACCAGGTAGCGGAGCCAAGTCTCCAGGTTATCGGTCTGGTGCTGCACCACGTGTAAAGTCAGAATTATTAAAGAGCTGCCAATCACAAGAACGTTCTGGCCAATCATAGTGAGTTTAGCAGCTAAAGGAATTATTATACAAACAAATAGTTATAGCAGCTAAAGGAATTATTATACAAACAAATAGTTAAAGCAGCTAAAGGAATTATTATACAGACAAATAGTTATAATAGCTGGGGAAATTATTATACAGACAAATAGTTATAGCAGCTAAAGGAATTATTATACAAACAAATAGTTAAAGCAGCTAAAGGAATTATTATACAGACAAATAGTTATAATAGCTGGGGAAATTATTATACAGACAAATAGTTATAGCAGCTAAAGGAATTATTATACAGACAAATAGTTATAACAGCTAGGGGAATTATTATACAGACAAATAGTTATAGCAGCTAAAGGAATTATTATACAGACAAGTTATAACAGCGAAATATATTAAAGAAAGACGTAATAAAAAAAAAAGGAAATAATTTATATGTTTTGGTTTCATTTGTTGCTTAATCCATAACGATAGAAAATGAGTTCAAGTTTTTAGGTCGAAAATAATGGGTCAATATAAAACTTTGAAATGAGATCTTTCTAATTTGTTCGCTAATAAAACATGGTTGAAATTTTGTAATTACTGCTAAACATAACCCAATAAAACAGAAAGAAGCTTGTTTTTGTGTGTTTTATCAAAATTGACTTAGCATTCATTGGATCCAAGCACTTTCATTGATTTAAAGGAAATAAATAATTGTTACATCGCAATATTTTTTTTTTATCTTCTGATTTAAACGCCAGTATAAAGTGTGGTCTGCAAAGTCTTTTCTGTACTACAGATAGCATATAAACACTGATTGATCTTCGAACACATAGATGGTTATAATTTTTTTAAAAAACAAATTAAAAAGGATGGGAGGTATTGAATTTTGTTGTAAAATATTTTAGTGGGGACGGTAAATTTGATCACTTTTGATCAATATGAATTGTTCCATACAAGTATAATACATCTGCTGACCTCTTAGCCTGGCAGTTCGATCTACCCAATCTCCAATGACGGCACCTAACAGAAGCACCGCCGCTCCCCTGCTCAGTCCGTAGGTGGCGCTGATTCTCATCGAGTCTGTAGGGATCGATGCCAGAAATAAGGCCATAGCAAATGACCACATTCTGCTGGACTGAACAGTAAAAAATATAACTTTGACCCAAGCACAGTTCAAACATTATATTTAAGTAATTTTATTTTAAGCCTTACTGTATCGGTTATATGGCACATGCTAATAAATGTAAAATCTGAAACTTAAATTCAACATGGATTTTGTGACAGCGTTGTATCCATAATAATCAATATTATATCAACATCTCTCATTATATAAGGAAGAAAGTTTTACTTACCCACGATGCAAGGAAATGACAGCTGTAGATAGCACATTTTGGACCCTTAATCCAGTGACTCCACGTTTCTGGGATCATTATATTAAGTTTTGTTAGTAAACATATATAAATCATATATTTTGTTTTCTTCTTTAGACCTTATGATGTAACCATATATAGTCACATACCAATATCTAAGGTTAACACGCTAATAGAATATTTTCACATTCAAAATAGAAAATAAATCTTTTTGTAGTTTTGGGCTCTGTAACTCAGTAAAAATAGCAGCACATTTTAAAATATCTCGTATTGCCAATGAAATAGCTATAGCTGCTGATTTTTAAAATATTTTTTCCATATGGACTTCTTGTCCTAACTTGCGCTAAATTTGAAGTAGTATAAAAAATGAAATACAGACTGAGTTTAGTTATATCTCCTTAAGTTAACGTAACGTTGTCTGTAAGACAGGTGAGTTAGCGACAGTTTAATTAGAGGAATAAAAAATGAGGTCATATTTTTGCTTTTTTAAATTAAAAATATTATACCAGCAGAGGCGGATTCATTGGCTAGCACGCCCGAGTCCCCGTCTTCCGAAAGGTCTCGTAAAGCGTCAATTCGACACTTTTTAAAGAAAAGCTTTTCTTTGCAAGAGTATAATCTATGAAAGTACTCATTATATATATATATATATATATATATATATATATATATATATATATATATATATGTATATATTATAATACATAGACAGGCAAAAACAAAAACAACAACCAAAAAAACAGAATGCCAGAAATCAGGGTTTTTTTTGCCATGTAGCGCGCCTCTGAAATGCAACCCGGCACCTCTTATAGTTTTCTTCATTTGGTAAAATGTTAAAAACTTCAGAGACCCACCACCTCTTATTGAAGAGACCCACCACCTCTTATTGAGCAAAAAAACCCCTGCAAGAAATGCATTACAAATGTTATTTAAACAACACTAGAAATCTACTTTACCTAAGAGTTTTGTGAAAGATGTACATCCCATGTTATTACCGAAACATCAAAGTAAGAAGTATATGATAAAAAAAGATGATCAAACTATAACCTATATAATCTGTTTAGATTATCAAGCTTATCTTATTAGCTTCACAATTCTCGACCAATGTTTTTTCCTGCTTACGCCAAATAATTTTTAGTCCCATCAGAATAGTATTACCTTAATGAAATGCCATGCAGACAGCAAGATATATGTCAAGTTGTTTCTAAAGCTACTGTTAATGTCTGTTTACACCTGTCTAAAAAAATGAAATTAGCTTTAACTTCTGATGATGTCTGTTTCGGCGCACTTTTAATCCTTTATTTTTGGTTTTGTTTAGTCGGATACAATTTTGAAAATAAATTATTTTATTAGCTATTCGCAATTTGGCTATCTGTTCTTTGAATCGCGAGAAAATTAATTAATTAAATAAAATTACATCCAATTATTAGCGGTATAAAACAACATAATAGTAAAGAGAACGTTATTTCATTAAAAAATAACAAATAAAAAGAAAAAAGTTCATTTTTTGTTCATTGAGCTTGAGTTCCTGGAACATTTATAGTCGGTATTTAGTAATGTCCTGGTTATAAAAGAATCTGCTGCATAGAATCAATACATTGACCTAGTTGGTTTTATGAGGCACCACATGTTCCGTGCATAATTTATCTCCCATTTCGCTGGTGTTATCTATCTATCTATCTCTCTCTCTCTCTCTATCTATCTATCTATCTATCTATCTATCTATCTATCTATCTATCTATCTATCTATCTATCTATCTATCTATCTATCTATCTATCTATCTATCTATCTATCTATCTATCCACCCATCCATCCAAGCCCGTAGCGTGCGGGGGGGGGCGTTTTTTCTGGCCCCCTCTGCTTTTTTTGCTCTACTTATGAACATTTTGTCTGGCCCCTCCTGCTATTGCTATTGGCCTGCCCCCTGCTGTTGGCCTTGCCCCTGCTGTAAAATTTTCACGCTACGGGGCTGCATCCATCCATCCATCCACTCACTCACCCAAACACACCTAACAACAAAATATTTCCTTTGGTATTTTTGTTTTTCTAATTTTGGTATTGAAATATTTTCATTGGTACTTTTTTCTATAAATCTCACTTCAGCTTTATCAAGATATTTATTTTTTAAATATGAACAAACAAAGACAAGCAAATCTCGCAAACCCGCAAGTGCCGCCCCCCCACCCCAATCCCTCATCACCTATCCAGCTCAGCTTGAACCAACGGTTTGAAAACAAGCGTTGACAACAGAAATAAAAAGAAATGTCGGCAGATTCATTTTATTATACACCGTATGTATTTCAACTTGAAGTGGTCAGTGGGCAGATATAATGGGGGAGGGGGAGGGTGCACAGGTCGCGCGACTTGGACCTATCTTTATATTCACGCAGGGCACTGAAAATCACAGCGACACCGTCAAGTTTTTTTTTTTAAACCTAATTTTTTTCTCCGCGCCTCAGCCGACATCAATCACGGCCGACTTGACCTATTTTGTGTTGAAGGTGTCCAAAAGTTTTAATGGCTTCGCGGCCTTCACCTCTGAATATGTAGGCCTATAACCTATATAGAACCCAGTCCATTAGCACCCGTGTCTGTGAGCCACCTCTGAATATGTATAACCTATATAGCCGCCACCTGGATTTTAGCCTGCATGTTTGTCAGCCATATACAGCATGTCAGGGTGACCCCTAATGGGGTTATTAACTTCAGTCGCACATTAACCTGTGTGCACCAGGCAGATCTTTTCTTTGCCTTGACGACAAATTAAATACAAATGTCTTGACGAAAAAAAACTTTTTAGGTCACTCACGATTGGTTTCACTTTTCACTTTTATTGTTGTCACAGTTTCTGTGAGCTATTTTTGTAATAAAATCTTCCCAAATCTTGTGGCCTACTTGTACTGCATTTTTAATAATTTAAAAAAAAAAAAAAAGTTTTATTTATTTTTTTTTTACTTCATACTTTTGAGCTGTGAAAGAATTAAACTTGTTGTTGTATCACACTTTCGCCTAATTTGGCAAGTCAATATGAGACTAAAGAAAGCTTTACTATTTTATGCATTTATGCACTGGTGCTGCTATAAACCTACTAGTTTTTTTTTTTTACATGATAATGTCAAGGCGATTTTTTAATGTTAATTAATAAAAAAAAAAAAAACAATTCTCTGGCAGCCGAATGGCGAAGTCGACTCACTTTCAGCGGGTAAATGGTTCATTCCCTGGTATAGACAAAGATATTCGTCGCTTACTTGGAGTGGAGATGGGCGCTGCCATTAGAGAGGAGTTGGGCGCCATACGCCCACAGAAAAGGCATGTGAAAGCTCAACACCTATTTGTTGATGTGTCCATGCATTCGCTCAAAAGACAACTTCGGTTAAGAGTATACAAGGAATATTCTCTTCGTATTTTTACAAAATGTTATTTCAAGAACTTGAAATGAATGAAATCGTATATTTCCATGTAGAGTCTATACGTGTGACAACTTTTTGCCTTCTCACTAACAGGTCCATAAGTGATTTACACGATTTAAGAACAAAACCTCACATCCACAAACGCACTGAACTGAAACAATTGAAATCCTATAAAAGCATATTTAAGTCGTATACAACTGTCGTACAAAACATAGATTACGTAGCTTCTCAAAATTCTAACCTTATTTCTTTTTTCGTTTTTTTTTCAAATATATTATTTGATTTCCCGCTAGTCAGTATAGGGTCCAGAAATCTCTGGTGCCCCGTGACAATGAAATTAAAAGTCACATGTAATTAGAGACCTACATTTTCTAGTACCAGTGACGACAAACACATGATAAAAAAATGGGGAAAACATATGTCTTAATTAACATAGTTCACGTTGGTTCAAACAAATTTGAAGCTGCACATTAATAGGACAAGCAATGAATTTATTCTTAACAAAAAATGCAAATTTTTCATGTATTCTCTGTTTGTTGAAATCAAATATTCCATTAGTCATAATTATTTCAATTTTTAAATCAAATTATGAAGTTGTTCCATAACTAATTCTTTTGTTGGTTTGCCTGAATGTACATCGCTGACAGAATTTGACGTATTTTATAGCTGTGAATCAGTCTTGAAAACTTAAATTACACTGTTTACGAGCAAATGGTTTTACTCCAGTGTTACCATTAAACATAAATCTAGTGCGTGCAGAATAAAACATTATTTTATCAATACATCCAGCTACTTAGCAGGGACGAGGCGTGAGTGTTGCCGGTCTAACTCTTAGAGAAAAATTGATTGGTGTTATTATAGCTATATACAAAGCACAAAGTATTGGACTAACAACATATACAATTTATATATAACTGATGTTATATATTTTTAAACTTGTAGTCATTTTATTATGAATGATTATGCTAACTATATTCAATACACACAAGACCATTTTATAGCTATGTTTAGTTCAAATGCTACCTCTGCCCAACCCTTTATTGTAGTATACGTTTCACTATAGACACAGGTTTGGAAAAAAGAAAGTTCACAATTCTTAATATTCTATCCCTATATACTTCTCTCTGTCCATACAGCCATCCTTCCATGTTTCTTTTTATTTCTCCTCCCTTCTAACATATCCCATTTATCCACCCCTCTCTCTCTCTCTCTCTCTCTCTCTCTCTCTCACTCTCTCTCTTTCCCCCCATCAACTTCAAATTAAACTTATTAAAGTCGGATAATCTAAAATTGTAATAAAAATTATTGCTACGGATATACTGTAACACATGACTTACACGCAGTCAGGCCCACCGACAGAAATTTCGGGCCCTTGGGCAGGGCTGTCACGGGCCCCTTGTGCTGATAATAATATTTTCAAATGTTGATTGGCCAGCTCAGCCCGGGCCCTAAAACTCGCCCTAAAACTCGCCGGGCCCCTGGGCATTTGCCCCTCCTGCCCCCCCCCCGGCGGCACTGCACGCAGTAGACGTAGTATGAAGATGATGTTTTCGGAATTTGACTACTTGAAATACAGTTGTTTGTTTGTAAAAGACAACTTTGGGTTAACGTTTCTGCAAGACGGCTCTTTAGCAACTTAATTTTAAATTATAAAATAAAAATATTACTTTAAATCTTTGTCTAGATTTTTTATATAAATTTTTTTTTCGATTGATAACTTGTGCCTTACGACTTACGAGCGACGAATAAAAGTGAACATAAAATTAGAACCAAAGATTACAAAAAAATACTTCGAACTCTTACTGTACGTTTATTTCTATTGATTCGGTAGATAGAAACGCAGTACAAAATTATGAAGTCCAACTTCAAAATTTACCAGTACTCGCTTGACATAAAAAAATCAGTGCTGGGGGGTGAAGAAAAAATTTCCGCAGAGCCGGGGGTAAATGTCATCCCCGGCAGGGATGACATTAACTAAAGCAGAGCTGGGGATGACAGTCATCAGTCCGGGGATATCCCCGGCATCCCCGGCGGTAAATCGAGCACTGGTCATAGATGGTAGTCAAAACATTGGGTTCGTCAATCAGCAATTGTATTTTATTTTTTTTATTAATATGCTCACTGAACAAAATTAAATCTACCAGTTCCATAGCACCCCCCTCCCCTCCCCTTTATATTGGAAGGCGGGAGTGGGGGGGGGGAGGGTAGGTCTTAGAGCAATAAATTATAGAGGGCCAAAGACAATGCACAATTGAACTAGGTCTTACACATATTAACATGTAGCCTACGAATAGGAAAATTCTTCTCGATGGAGCCCATTTAAGAAAGAATTCAAATACAAAATTTAAAAAAATATATATCTTTAAAGAAGCAATTGTCTGTTATGATGTCTGGAATTTCTGTAGATAAAATATAAACACTAGATCTAGCTAGGCATCTAGCATTACCTAGTGCTGGATAAAATCCCCTAGTGTTCAATCAATTATTGCTGTGATGGTCAAGTGTCGCTTCTTCAGTGTCAAACGCACCTTGACTCGTTCGAAATGTGTATGCCTGTAGCTTCCTATTTGTGAACACAATATTATGAACTTATTTCGTTTTCATTTGGAAATCGGCAAATAAAATTAATGAGTTAAGAATTTAAATGAAAATTTTGGCCTTGAATTTTGTGTGGTGCTTCGTTTTCTCTTGATGCTCTAAGAACGTGCTTAATTTGCTTAAATGTAAATCCAGCGCTATGTTTATCATACATCCATATTTCGTCCATATACTATACAATTTTGACCTTTCACGTACTTCTGAATGAGTCCTTACTTTTTACTTTTTGAGTGGTTTGTCGGTACTTTTAGCGGCTAGCTGGTCTAGTATTGTTTGTTTTGTCTTATTTTGATGTAACGGGTCAGCGGCCAGAACAGTTATTAGTTTGAGCCCATTTAAGAAGAGCTTTCTTGTTAACACAAGCATAACATTAGCGTGAAACAGCGTGATACTGGACACAATGCAAATGAATTTTAATCGCATCTTTCTGTATAAATGTTATCATAAAACAGTGAGCACATTTTTTCGCATTATTTAGGCCTATTTAAAAAAATGCGTTTTATAACAAATTCAGTTTGTTTAATTTAATGCATGGATGACTACAATATACTGAACTAAACATGTCTTAAGATTATTTGATAAGTTGCAATAAATGAACAAATAATCTACTATAAGGCCTATGCCGCCTATATCTAGATGATCACCACCACCTTTATATTTTTGTATGATATAATGAGTTACTTTTAAAAATAATTAGTGCATTTGAATAAAAGCTTATTTCAAATAATATATATATATATTATTTTGCGACTTTGCGGCGAAACCAGCAAAAAATGCTGGGGGGGGGGGGGAGGGGGGGGGGCTCACATTTTGAAAAAAGATAAAAACCCACCGCAGTCGATAATTTTTTTAAACTCTTCGAATCAAAACTAAAAATTATAATTAATAAAGAATTAAGGATAGAACAGATTATTATTATGAGTTTGACTGTCTTTTTTGTAACTTTAATATTGTATTGATGATACAAAAGAAAGACTGCTGATTAAGTCAAACTCAGGCTCAAACCAGCATCCAAAAAATTCATTGGATTTGGAAAAATTGCAGGGTCCCTCCAATTTGGCTTGGTTGTGCCACTGCCCGTAGTTCAAGTGGCAGGCCCGTAGCCAGGTCAAAGTCAGCAGGGGTGCAACAATACCCAGCAAGGGGGGCACCTTTACTTTTTCTTTATTTTTTCCTCTTTTCTTCTTTTTTCAGCGGGGGGCACTCCACACCTAGCGGGGGGGGCACGGCCCCATTATAGTGCCCCCCTTGGCTACGAGGCTGTCCAGTGGACTCCGCAAACTGAACGCGCGCGAACCTCTCCGTAAAGTCTGTACAAGTTTTTAAAAGACATTTTATGTTTTAGTTGGCAGGGGAAGTTAATTTTTTTTTCATTGGCCTGTGTCATTTTGTGTACGTGTGTGTAAAGTGCATAGGGGCATAGGTCGAAGGTAAGGCAATATCGTGAATGTGGATATTTGTTGATGAATGATGACTACGTTATCTTGTTTTGTCTCTTGAAGACTTACATTAATTAATTATCTCATTTTATAATGTTTAATAAAAAAAAAAGTTAATTGAATCCAATCTCATATCATTTGTCTACCTAAATTATTTTAAAATAACAAAAGTCTTGAGTTAAAGGGTGTCGCCTGTTTGCGTGTTGCAAACTATTATGCAATCATTGACGATTAATTGAAAAAAATAAGCTAGAAGATAGATATTGACTATAAGATGGATATTGACTATTTTTCATCGGCATATATTGTTGACTTCATTTCAGATACTTATAATAAACATATATGTGTCATTAAGCAGTTTAAATCATTCGAGGATAAAGTCATTTTAGTTCAAACCGATTTTCCAGGCAGCCAAAGTGAAAAATACATTTTTAAAATTTTCCTTGTAAAAAGAAATGATCTTTCATTAGAAACTAGAGCTTCTCTAGTTAATTACTTATATGATGAAGGCATTAAATGTTCATATTTCATGAAAGGAAAAAATGGGAAATTTGCACAATTTTTTAAAACAGGTGAAAAAAGTTAATGACCCAATGACCAATGCAATTTGAAATCGGAATGCAAGTTATTACAAGCCTCATAATCATCTGTATGAAATAATATTAATTTTCTTAAGTTAACTAGTCACTAGCAAAAATACTGATGTATATTATATTGATTACTTTATTATTTCTAATTTTATTTCAGCTTCATCTATTAACTTTTTATGTGTTTTATACACATATTTGCCTGGAATTGAAATTGAAAATGTTGCTGACCTTAGAGATTTCAAAACATTGTTTGAGTTGGGTGCTTACCTGGGATACTTACATACAGTTTTTGATAGATTTGAGGTTAACATTTGAATATTATATTTTAACTAAATATTTACACATTTTTTAAAAATTCCCTTAACTGATGTGGTTATTGGGGCAACGAATTGACACATCAATAGATGTGCTATGAAACATCCTTTCTGTGGGCTTATAGACTTGGCAGCGCCCATCTCCTCTCCAAATCAGAGGCAAATACTTTTGGCTTTACCCGAGATTGAGCCCCGTACTCTCTGCATGTGATTCGCTATCCATCCACCAATATTTACATTAGTTTTTATCAAATTAAAAAAAGGTTTTCCTTTAAGGTAACATTTATATTTATGAAATTATATATATTAAGGATAAGTATTTAAGCAAATTTAATTCTGAAGAAACTGTAATACTGTCAAATGGTATGAACACTTTCTAGTATATGCAAAATATGTGGATATCCTGTTGCATTTACTTTGAAAAAACATGTTAAGCAATTTGTTGGAAAATTTTAGTTGGATTTACTTTGTAATTGTTTACATCATGCATTATATTATTGAATAATTTATTTCCTTAGAACATGTCAGCTGAAATCTTAAATCCTGATTCAACAGATCCATGGTTAATGAGTAATTTTCATTTGTTAGGTATTGAAGAACATCTTGAAAATATAAAGGTACTCTTTTTATTATTGATTTAGATAATTTATTTTGTAATTTGAATATGCTTTTGTGAACTTTAAGAAATTGTATAAGTACTAGTAAGTTTATTTATTATTGTAGAATTACAATTGATTCCTAGAGATCTATATATATAATTAGTGTCCACAATGCATCAGAATTAGGTATAAAACATACCAGCGTTTTTGTTTATTGGAATCAGCCTCATAAAATGATTTTATTTAATTGAAATAGAGTTTTTATTTCTTGAAATTCACATAATCCCAGTTAAATGTATCAGATTTTAGAATTATATCAGGAAAAAAGGTTAAAAAATATATTGGAAATTGTATCAAAATCTGAAATAATTTATTTGTCATTCCTTTGCTAACAATTATTGTTATACATGAAGTATGTTTAAGATACATATGATATTTATTTACTTTTTTTTTTAGTGTTTTGTTAGATCTTAACTTGCTCATTCCGGATGGGGATATTTGGCAGCAATCATTAAGTGGCCCGAACTTTGGATGCAGATTTTTTTATATTTCACTTCAGCTATAGATTTCTACACCTTATTATAAATGTATTGCGAAGAAACTTATATTTTATTGTAGAGAGGTCATTTCTACACAAAATTATGCTGGTTTTTTTTACTATTTTCTAGATTATTCTTTTTTTATTATGTATATAGTGGAAAAATGGTGAAAATAACATTATCTCAGATTGAAAAGTCTTTCAAAATGACTTTTTTTTTAGCAAGGCTTAAGCATGTGGTATCATTGGTCTCTTTAAAATTTTGGTTGTTTGCGTAACTATGCCATTACATAATAATTGGTGGAGAAACTAGATCCATCATTATTTCTTTGTCAGCTCTAAATATTGTGTAACAGGGTCACCAAGCTAGAGGTTATTGTGACCCCACCTTATTTTTTCCCAAAGTTTTTGCTTGAGCCCAAAAACCCTCAGTAATTACAGAGTATGTCTAGCTTTTAGCCTAAGTAAACCATAGGTTTATGCTTTTCACTTAAAATTTTTTTTTTTCTTTTGAAGAGTTCATTTTTGAAAATGAAAGTTAAAAAGGTAATAAAGGAAGCCGTGGAAACCTTCCAATTATCTCAACATCTCCTAAAAAAGGGTTCGTTTTTTGTTATGTCTTGTAAAGTAGAAAATATTTAAATATTAAGTGAATGTTTTGTAGTCTAAACCAAGTTTTCAAATTTGTTACACATACAAAATATTAGTATTCATTATTCTAAGAATGTTGATATAAAATTGATAAGTGTATATTTAGAAATGATAAAGCTATAAGCTTGTAATTATTTTTTTACCTTTCTTAATACCTTCAAAAGTCCAGTTGTCAGGTGCCATTGTCAATAAAACTATAAAACACAAATGCCTTAAACTAATGCAAATTTCAAAAAACTACTCATAGTTAACTCTCAGCTATTTTTATTAATACTAACATACAATTTTAATGCTTTCACTCACAGCATTGAAAATGACACTTTTAAAAAATTTGCTTAGAATTAACTGGACCACTTACATTCATACTATACATGTCATTAAGGTGATTTCCTACATTTCTTACAATATTACAGAATTTAAATTATATTGAATTATATGGATTGTGCATTGTTAATTGAAAGAGACTTTTCAGATAGCTGCCATATTTTGTGTCATTGTGAGTAATGATTTGCCTTCTATCTGATATATGCTGTTGTGGGTATATTTTCTGTTTTCAAAGGTTTTTTTTAGATAATTGGACATGCTATTCAATGAAGATATTTTGCTTCATGTATTTTATTAAAAACTTTTTTAACATTAAAAAGATATTCTCATTGTTTGATAATTTTGACTTTGAAATATTGATTGTACACTGCTATTCAATCAAGCACCATATTTTTCTGCATACTCGACACTAGTTTTTAACCCAAATGGTTTTGAGAAAGAATACAGCTACCCAAATTAACAGAATTGGGGTATAAACTACGTTGTTTATTTCTCATTGAGTTGCTATAAGAGAACATTTTCAATTCTTATTTTCCTTATTAGTTTTTTAACATCACCAAAATAAATGTACATTAATATTAAAGTGCTTTGAATCAGATTTAAAACATTATATATCTCTTATTAATTGCATCAGGTAATATAAACTTAGAGTAAAAGAAGCCAAAAAATTAACTTTTGAGCGTGTTAAGCTTTTTTCAACGCTAGTTTGGACCATCTATTAACAGAGACGTAGCTAGGGGGGGCAGGGGGTACATATGTCCCCGGGCGCTACTCACAATGGGGCGTCAAATTTATATTTTACATATAGTATTATATGATTTTCGAATGGGGGGGGCGCTAAAAATGTATTAAAAAGGTATTGTGCCCCGGGCGCGAGTTAAGCTCGTGACTATTAATACAAACATAGTTAGACAGTAAAATAATGCACCACATACAAAATCATTTTACGTAGGGCATATGTTGAAAAGCACACAAATATTTTATAAATTAATTACAAGAAAGCTGTAAGGACTTCTAATACAGACTGAAAAATGTGTACTTTGTATGCTATAGCTCTCAAATCATTCATTGCATTGGCCATAGCAGCAAAATAATGAAAGTAACATGTATAATGCTAAAAGGATGTACAAGTCAGTAAAGGTTACTGATAAATATAAATGCAAAAGCTAGTATGGTCAGTGGAGGGGGGGGTAAAAATACAAACTGTCCATACTAAATATGGATGTATGGTAAACCTAATAAAGAAATTAAGTTAAAATGAAATATGATTGAATGGCAAAGTAAAAAAATGGCTTGAAAACAAATTTATTTTCCATTAAAATTTATGTTTATTAAAATAAAATTAATGCTGGCAATTTAAAATTATTATGTTACAATATTAAAAAAAAATCTGTTGTTTGGGCAACTTTGAAGCTTATAAGGTATATATTTACAACTTCAGTATATTTTTTTTTCAGGTCTCATTCATGGTGATTTTCACACGTTAAACATAATAGTTGATGAGAATTTTTCAAATCCTGCTTTTCCTGACCAACTTTCAAGCAGCAAACAACCTGTCCAAGATTTTTCTACAGTCATAGGCGACCATCAGATGGATTTAAATCTTAAAGGCTCAACCGAGACTAATCTCAGCTGCTTGAGTTTAGAAAAAGAGAACATATTATCAAAATATGGACTGATAGATTTCGGAGAAATAGTTTATAGTTTTAGAATACTTGAAGTAGGGCGACTCATAGCTGATCTCATGGTGACAGTATTAATGACACATTATTTAAGCCAACATCGAAGTCAGGAATTCTCTGATTTTGAACATTCCCTAGATAGTATACAAGAAAAACAAAATTTTTCATCAGTACATGAGAAATGTCAGAATTTGGATGGTAAACGTTCCAATGATGCAGATAAGATATTTTGTAAAATTCACACTGAAATATCTTTGGATGTAAATAAATGTCTCAAGTATCTATTCAGTATAGGAAGAATTATTTTACAAGGCTACAGTGTTAGCAACTCACTTTCTGAACAGGAACTGGCAGTTTTGAAACACACCATTTTGATTTCTCTTGTGCAGTACATCATTTTAAGTAAGTTCAACTATATTTGTTATTTGTGTGGGTGCTGAGAGGAGGAGGTCCTAGAATGTGAAATACAGTGTGTGAGAAAATATGATAAACTATATACCTGAATCGGGTTAACTCCAAACTTAATCTTTAAACCACAATTAAAGTAAAGTTCCCTTAGCCCTAATGGTTATCAGGCAGACATGTTGCAGGATTCATCTTTTTCTGCAGCCACGGCATATAAAAGTATTGTGTGGTTAGCACATTGAGCAGACGTCTTTCCTTCCCTAAATAAATCAGATATCCATATAAAGCTAAGTGAACTTAAGGGACTTTGAACCTACTTTCAACATCAATACTAATGTAGTTTTTTTACTCTAATATTCTCCAAACCAATTACATGTACATGTCCACAGTTTAATAATGAACATTTTTAAAACATGTATAACATGTACATGTATAAAGTTTTTCTGCTGAATCCTAAAAGTATATTATTTAATTTTTTTTTTAAATTTATCTCTCATTGTTTATAGAAATAACAATTTCTTAACAATGTATGCAATAATGCTAATTTTTTTT
The DNA here is from genome assembly GCA_021962125.1 of Bulinus truncatus. Lineage (NCBI taxonomy): Eukaryota > Metazoa > Mollusca > Gastropoda > Planorbidae > Bulinus > Bulinus truncatus. The sequence goes on along the minus strand of JAGDYQ010000025.1, from coordinate 5,424,798 downwards.
ACATTATGATAGTTGCATTGTAAGTATCAATATTAGGCTTTAAATGAATTAAAAATTTGGTAGGAATTAATACACGTTAGTGACATCTTGTAGCCAGATGTTCCTAAAGTGTTTGCTGGTGTTTTAAGTTGTTTTTTTTTATTAGTCTGATATACATTATCCACGATCGGTAGACATAGATAAAGATTCTTGTGTTCTCACTTGAGAAACATCTGAGTATCCTAAGTATCCTATTAATTATTGGTTTTCAGCTTCAAGAAAACTGTGCTTAAAATTAACTGATTTGTTTGACTCATAACAATTAATTATATTTTTTTCAAATTCTTTTGTTCCTGCACTGACATACCTTTTTTTGTTTTGTTCCATATTTATTATTAGAAGATGTCCTTGAAGTTTTGACCATTTTTATTTTAGAAATTTTGTCAGCATGTTTTTTTTATCCTCTCAGGTAACAACTCAGATGAAAGTTCGGAATATAATTTGATGTGTCGCCAAGCTGCTGTGATTTTATTTTTAGAACTTTGTGACAATGTCAAAGATGAAGTTTTCATGCCTTAGACTGAGAAAGTAATAATTTAATTTGTTAAAATATTTTTTTATGACTTTCATTACTATACTTTTGTAATGTATTTTTTTTTAGAAATAAGTATTCTTCCCAATAAATAGATGCTACTTTAATTAGTCATTTATGTTTTCTGGCTTTTTTTTTCATTTTACTTTGAGCAATTTTGAAGATTCACCAAAGCTGCTGTTAAAAAAATTAAATTATTTTTACACCCTTAGTTTAACCATTTGTTACTTCTCATAAGTATTAATTAATATTTTACAATCAAAATGCAAGTCTAATAAAAATATAAAATAATTTTCTTTTGAATTTGATATGTATTAACTAAGATTTTTATCTGGTGAATAAACTTCAAAATAAACCTCATACAATAATCTTCAAATCCACTGATCATTTTGAATAAAAAGAAAACAGTTTTATACATGTACACAGATTTGTCTTGTTTGAAGTGTTTGGTGTAGTTTATGTCTAATAATATGTTTTAAAAATCATGCACATGTATCTGTTTTGGAAATAAATTGCTGAAAGAGATTTTATTACCCTTTTGGTCATAAGCAGTATTATTTTAAAATAAACTATCGTTTTGTTTTATAGCATAAAAATTTTCTCTTTGACATAGTAAGCAATATTTATTAACAATAAAATGAATGAATATAGACAATTTTCATAATAATGAAAAATATAACTAACTTGACTAGAATTTCAGTTATAAAAAGGGATTATTTTATTAGTATATAATATAAGGTAGTTCATTATTATAGATCTACATCTTTGACAATATTGGGATTGTCCAAATATCAACATTAGGTTGGATAGTTGAAAGTCATTTATACAATAAAATAAAATATTGTTAGATTTAGAGATCTATTAGAGCTAATAAGGCAGCAATTCAATTAGTTTGAGAAAAGTGTCAGTTCAGGGTGAACAAAAATGAATTGTTTTTCTAGGTCCTATCAACATTGCTAACTCCACAATAAACGTCTCTTGACATTTTACATGTTACAACATACTGTATTAATATTAATGACTAATAGAGTGCCCTGCCGACAAGAATATCTGACAGAATATTAAGCAATTTAAAAATTTAACTTGTTCCTGTTTTAAAATGTATGACTGAATAGAGCCCCAAGGGAGTTAATTTATATAATATACAAGTACATTAAAATGCTTCATATTAATATTTTAGACACCATTTATTTATTTCATTGATCCAAGTATAAAGTTTGCCTTCAGTTCATAAAGTTTAATAAGATAGGGCAGCAATGCATTGTCTAGGCTGGTAGTAATAATCTATCATTGTTTAAGAAAAGACCATTGGGGGTTTGATCATCACAGAATGAGTAATTTAACTTTTTGCTATGGTGGTAGTAACATGGTCAATGCAGTTAACCAATGACCATGTTGTTCACAGCTTGCTGTGGTGATGGATGTGGCCGGCACACAACACACAAACTAAAGCACACTGTTGCATCCGGTTCCACGACTTTTCGACCCCGCGACACTTCGACCCCGACTATTCGACCCTATCAACTGATAAAAAGAATGTTCTAAGCACGTTCAAAAGTATTTAAAGAGCCATGATATCTTACAAATACTTCTTATGTTTGCACATGAGTTTTATTGACCAATGGTTTGTGTCTACTCTAGCCACTGGCACTAATGATATAAGTGACTAATATCCAAGGTGGATAGGTCACTATAACGTTTACCTCATAACTTATGTTTACATTATTATTATACATGTCTTATACCTGTCTGGCAACACTTACCACATTTGCATCTTCGCTTATCAAACCTGGGTTATAATCAAAGAGGCGGGGGGAGATTTGTTGAGTGTAAAAATTACGTTACATAATCACACAACTTGTGTCTATTGATAAGACATCACAAAAACTAAAAACACATTGATACACTTAAAACAAAAGTTTATAACAATTAAAACACACATTTTAAATTGAAAAAAAAAACAACAAATTTCTTTAAATATTAAACACATGTTGAACAAAGTTACTAAACATATTTAAAACAAAGATATAATTATACAAATATTATTTTTATCACTTAACGGAGTTAACGGGGTCGAACTGTCCCAGGGTCGAAACGTCGCGGGGTCGAACTGTCCGGGGTGGAAAAGTCCGACCACCGTTGCAGCCTGCCATTTCATGCATACGGTTAGGCAGGAAAACCATTGCTTTACCATTCTGGCCAATCAGCAGTACACACACCCTGCTTGTCTGGTTAGCTTGGTCAAGTGCCGAAAACCCTATTATGGACCTTTCTCACATGTATTCCTACGCGTCAGCTGTCTTTGTGAAAAGATCATAACGGGCTTCTGGTCGCTTTGTGTTATTGATATTTATATACTTGATTAATACTTAGCTCGATAAATTCTATTAATTATCGATTATTTTTTCTACATTTTCGTCTAATCTAAGATATAATGAGTTTAAATTTATTACCAAAATTTAATTTTTCTGACGTTGACAAGTTTTTAAAGTCACAAAATGTCCCGATATCAGATTATGTAGAGACTCATGTAGGTACTTATGTAGGGTCATATGTAGAGACTTGTGTAGAGACTTATGTAGTGACGTATGTGGAGACTTATATAGGGACTTATGTAGTGACTTATATAGGGACTTATGTAGGGACTTATGTAGAGACTTATATTAGGGTCATATGTAGAGACTTGTGTAGGGTCATATGTAGGGACATATGTTGAGACATATGTTATATAGGGACTTATGTAGGGACTTATGTAGGGTCATATGTATGGTCATATGTAGAGACTTATGTAGGTACTTATGTAGGGATTAATGTAGGGACTTATGTAGGGTCATATGTAGGGACTTATGTAGGGTCACTTGTAGAGACTTATGTAGATACTTATGTAGGGATTAATGTAGGGACTTATGTAGGGACTTATGTAGGGTCATATGTAAAACAGTATATTTTTGGTTAGCATATATTGTGCGATAGATAGTAATTAAAAATCGGTAGTAGAAGGTTTGAAACTACTTCGTCATTATGATGAGGTGATGGTCAATGATATTATTTTTTTAACCATTCTACTTTTTAGCTTCAACTTTTAAGATAATAATAATAAATAATCACACTGAAAAATATATTAAATTTTGATTATTTGATTTTCATGAATAAAATTAAAAGAATAGCGGCAACAGAAATTTATTATTCGCAAATTCGCGTACATTAATTGGTACCGAAAGTGTATCTTGTCCATTTAAACAAACAATTCAGTAAGGGGACTACTTTTTGAGAAAGGTGTATAACCCCTCACTCCAAAGTTATTGACGATTAATGGCCTAGCACCAAAGAATAATTAATTTCGTATACATAGGCCTATATGAGTGTGTGTGTGTGTTTGTGTGTAAGGAAATAAAAAGTATTCTTACAAAATGTAGGATTTAATAAACCACAAAGACGTAGACTTCTTCCACATTAATTAAAGAAATACATTTTGTTTAAGTTTGAACAAAAAATAAAAAAGTATTCACAGTATAAGAGCACCGTTGATAACACTCATAACAGTTTATACATAGTTCTCTCGTCTTTTTAAACCTGTTACCATGGGTTCACGACCTGCCTGGATGCGCCCTCTGTTGTACACATTGAGACGAAAACCAAACTTTGTGAAGTTTAAGCTCACCTTGACTTAATACATTTGTTAATTTTTTAAATACATAGCGGTCACCATCCAACTGCAATTGGGTACAGAAAGTTTTAGAGCCCCAGGTCTAGACAAGGACCGATTCAATTTTTCTTTTCTTTACAAATTTTTTGCTACATAGCACGAGTATCTATATCATTCTTTAATTATGTTTTAAAATAATTATGTAGAAGAGAAATAAGGTTATAAATAAACTTGTATTTAAACACACACTCAGAAATACACAAACATTTAGTTACATTACAAAGATGAAATAAATTCATGGCAACTCGAGGACATGAAAGTGTTCAGGGATTATTTATTGAGCTAGGTGAATGGTTATTCTAGTCACATATCTTATTTCGTCACATTTCCGGTTTAGTATCTGTATACTGGGTTGGTCGTTTTAGTAGGACATTTTTCTGAAAAAAAAAATCAAAACAAAAAGAAATGTACAAAGCAACTAATCATTCATTGAAGAATGAATTTGAGATTTATTAACTTATTTGTGAAATAATTCAAACATATGCACCAGCTTATTTTATTCCTCTGATAATTTTTTTCCAAATTGGGACCCTTCTAATCACACACAACAATCTGCTACTTCAATATTCTATTATAGTATTCTTCTACATTCTACGACTCCAACTTTATATACAACAAACATTCTTCGACAACAAAATTCTTCTACATTTAAACACTATTTAACACATATTTCGACATTACCTGTACATTCTCCTTTAGCTCCTGCTGGCCCCTGTGCACCTGTTTCACCTGGAAATAATTTACATCAGAAATAGTGAGATGAACTTTTACATTTTAAAATTATTTTTCCAAAATTTATTATTATATCTTAAAAGATATTAAGTTATCAACGTAAGAAAAATAATGAATTGTACTGATCTACAAATATACAATAACATAATACATTGGCGAATCCAGGGGGGGGGGCGACCCGGCCTCGGCCCCCCTGCTGCTCAAAATATAATGTTTTTACAAAGCCACGGCCCCCACCCCCCTATGCCAATTTTCTGGATCCGCCCCTGCATAATAGTAAACATTGTTTATGTTTTTCTTTTTTTTTCCTATAAACTTTACTAACCTTTGTCACCTTTAACCCCTTGATATCCAGGAGCACCTTGATCACCTAAAAACGAAGATATAGGAAAAGTTACATGTGCATGATTGTTGTACTCATCTGTCCATTGTGTATCAAAAGAAATCAACAACAGACAAAAGCTTAATTTTCAACATGAATTCTAGTATTAAAATTTCCAACAATTTCAATTTGATCGTTTTTAAAATAGGCTTTATTGGGGAAATTTTCACACAATTCATAAATATTTATACTGTATGCAGAAAGAGACGATAAAGCGACAGTTTGAAAGAAATAAAGCGAAATACTGTATACAATATTACAATACACACAAAGACTTATACTTAACTATTGATTTTCATGTCCAATAACACTATGGATGCTCGCTATAGCCCTTGACTTCATCCTTCTCATACAAGCCTAGGGTAAATCTTTAGTCTTATATGAATAAATATTTTATTGTGTGTGTTATCTGATTGATTTTACACCAGTGAGCTAATCATCAAATATTATGCAGTCCTTCAAATGGAAATAAACCCTTGCATCCTCTTTCTGTTTAAATCTACCCACCACCCACACAGACAAACCATCAGCGCCTGTCCACACTGGATAGCACTTCAAAGGAAATGCCGTTTTGACCAAAACAGTACTAACTTAGAAAATAATAAGACATCAAAACTTTTGTGTTTTGGTTGACACCGCCACTAATATACACACAAATGTACTATTCCTACTCTCTGTATATCTATCAACTTGACCTGGTCATATACTTGTACACACACAAATGTACTATTCCTACTCTATGTATATCTATCAACTTGACCTGGTCATATACTTGTATACACACAAATGTACTATTCCTACTCTATGTATATCTATCAACTTGACTTGGTCATATACCAATACCTTTTGGTCCTTGGTCTCCTTTGTCTCCTGTTTAATATGAAAAATAAAATATACACATTAAGAGATGAATTGAATATGGAAACAGTTACATTGTATGAAAATGCATTCAAACAATATGGTGTCAAACACTGCATACAATTTATAATGGGGGAGTTCTTGGGGCAATGCAAGTTTATTAAAAGTAGCACATTTTACATTGATAAAAATGTTTTGAATCGATGCACAAATAAACAAGATATAATAAACATTTAATAATTTTCTTGTATGTATTTATTAATTTTTTCTCTAAAAAGTGGTGTAGGACTTATGTATTAAAATATTCCAAAATCAACCCCTCACCAAAGCCCCATCCCGTCCATAAAAGGGTCAAGTCAGGCTGTAAATGTTCTTTCAAAATATATCTTACCTTTAACACCTGGACTGCCATATTCACCTTGTTGGCCTTGATCACCTTAAGAAATTATATTTCGTTAGTTTATGAAAATGATAACTTCATTTATTTACTTTTTGTTTAATTATATTCATTTTATTTTTAATTTAGAATCTGATTACTCTCATCACTATCTACAAATATTTATATTTTGTTTAAACGAATGTACGTTCATTTATAGAACTGTTTTTTTTTAAAGTCGATAATTTCTTGTGTTACTTTAAGATACATTCACTCTTGTGTTTACTGTTACATGTTATTGTCACTTGTGTTTACTACATGCCATTATCACTTGTGTTTACTGTTACATGTTATTATCACTTGTGTTTACTGTTACATGTCATTGTCACTTGTGTTTACTGTTACATGCCATTAACACTGTTTGCCTACCTTTATCTCCCTTTACTCCTTGATCTCCTAGAATATAAACAAATGTAATTTTACATGTCATTAAATTTAAATATATGTTATACGACAAAAATTAATTCACCAATATTTTAAATAAATACACTTTAATCTTGAGACCGTATCGGCAATATAGTTATAAATTGCCATATTTTTTCTAAAATCGTATCAGTGATACAATTTAAAGATATCATATTTTTAAATTAAATTTTACTGCACAGTTATAATTATATCCTTTTCTGTAGGTTTTAAAGCTCAATAACTTTTCAACACCTAGGTTGTATAAAGGGGGTGGGGCAACGCTCAAACAGATATTGTTTAAACCATTGGATATTAATAAAGCGAGTTAATGTTTCTCTTTATTTGTCCTTATTTTTAATACTTGACCATAAAAGTAGAGTCTAACACATTATATTATTACACACTGGTCATACATCTCTGAATGAGGAGCGGTCGGGAAGAAGAAGCAATACTGTACCTTGAATGTGGACACATTGTACCTTGGGTGTGAAAAATTGTACCATGAGTGTGGACAAATTGTACCATGGGAGTGGGCACATTGTACCATGGGAGTGGACACATTGTACCATGGGAGTGGACACATTGTACCATGGGAGTGGACTTCAGTGGACACATTATACCATGGGAGTGGACACACTGTACCATGGGAGTGGACACATTATACCACTGGAGTGGACACATTGTACCATGGGAGTGGACACATTATACCATGGGAGTGGACACATTATACCATGGGAGTGGACACATTATACCATGGGAGTGGACACATTGTAACATGGGAGTGGACACATTGTACCATGGGAGTGGACACATTGTACCATGGGAGTGGACACATTGTACACAGGGACTGGACACACTGTACGATGGGAGTGGACACATTGTACCCTGGGTACAAAGACTGTTGTGTCAATATTTGTTCCACATCTTGCCAAATATTCCCTACCATATTTCAGGTTTATAGGTGGGTGTGGAGGGTTGACATCAAATAAAGATTGTTTTTAACTGTAGGATATCGTCCAACACCCTTTTCTATGATAATGAACGTTTGTGTTTTACTTTTCCTGTGTTAATAACTTGACTGTAATAGATGGAACTAAACTATCTAATGAAAAATATATTTTTTAAAATTTAAAAAATTAAAATTTTTTAAAATTTTTATATTTTTTTTTTTTAGGGAGGATAGAATATATGTATTATATATTCCCCAGTAATTTGCTACAGGCTACAGATATTGTTCGACAAATACATACATCTTGGTCATTTATGGTCTTTTTATTTTTGATGATTAAATATTACGCAAGACCTATATTTAAAAAAATATATTACGTAATCTAAAAATGGAGCTTTTTTTTATCTTTATGTGTCTCATTGATTGATTTTGATCTTTATAAATTGTGTATCCTTTCCAATTATCACTGGTACGGTTTATTAGGAAAAGTATGGTAAATTATAACCATACCTCCAATACCGTTTTAGATAAAAAGCTCCATTTAAAACTGTATCGCCGATATGGTTTTATCACTGACCATAAATATATTTAGTTTTAACCTTCTTAAAGATCAAATTTAAGCGATTTGCTTTGCAAGTAATATTTTTTATTGAGGGAATAAATTAACATAATAAAACTATTATCAAAATATACTATTCATTTCATTCACTTTACCTTTCTCACCGTATTCTCCTTTCTCACCCCGAGGTCCAGTCTCACCTTCAGAAAAAAAAGTCGAGTTTAAAGATGTTAGATTTAAAAAAAAAAAAAAAAACTTGGTTGTATTATTGTCATTGAGATGATATAATAAATAGTAAATAATTATTACAAAATGTTACAAACAATTTTGTAGGTTAAGTTACCTCTCACTCCCTGAACACCTGCATCACCTGGAATCAAAGGGATTTCTTTTAACAAATGTAATTTCTGTCAATAGTTTTTTTTATACATCTGTTTGATTCATTAAACTGATATTTCTTAAATTTATTTCTGGATTTTTTATTTATAAATTTTGAAAACAAAAAAACAAATATATAGAAAAATAAAATGTAGGATTATGGCCTCTGACAAGTCTTAGATATAAAAAAAATTTCTATCACAATTATGTTTTTTTAAACTTTTATCTAAGCAATAAACAAAGGGTACCCAACTTTGGTGAAAAACGTATTCAAGTAACTTACCTTTGTCTCCCTTTTCACCGTACGGTCCTACTTCACCTGTTAATGACACGTGACCATATTAGGTCTTGAAACATTTTAACATAACTATTGAATTACTGATAACTGCTTGAACTTGTAATGACATTTATACATATTTTCCATCTTCAACCTTTTAAAATTGTTTACCTCTGGGCCCTTGTTCTCCCTTGTCACCTAAACAAATAAATAAAAAAAAAAATTATAACATTACATTCACAGAATTTTTTTTCAGCATGTAGAAGATCTGTATTTTCATAATTACTAGGAAAAATACACCGATACTCTTATGCTATGACATACAGAAATCTTTTCATGTCTAGGATATTATACGTCGTTTACTATTCTAACATCTTGTAAAATGTTCGTAAATTATTAATCTAGGCGCTCAATGCGCGGACTCAGGATATTTCTGGTCCTGAAAAAAAGTTCCATTGTTAACTCAACTTAAATGGTTGGTTGGTGTGGGCGTTGTGCTAATCACCAGCGTATGTCTGCCATTGGTTTCTACATGACCAGGGGCGGATCTAGACAACTTTGACGGGGGGGGGGGCAAACTTTGACCGGGGGAGGGGGCCAAAACTGTTTTCATTGTTGAAAATTGGTCTTAGAACCAAAAATATTTCGATAATTTAATGATGTATTACCTAAACTTGCGGCCCCCCCCTCCGTCCCCCCCTAAATCCTCCCCCCACCTGTCCGTGACAATTATACTATCGTCTATGTGGGTATTAAAGAAAAGCAACACTTTTTTTCAAATTATGTTTGAACAGTTGCTGCCAATACAGTACTAAGTATCCTTGAAATAATTGTTTACCTATTTCAAAGGGTAAAGCTCTTAACTTAATCTGATGAAATTATTTGATGATTACTTTACTTGCCTTTGTATCCATCTTCTCCTTTCGGTCCAGCCACACCCTGATCGCCTAAAAGGATAAAACAAATTATATAAACAAATTCTAAATTGTATAAACTTTTAAAAACAAACATTCTATTTTAAAAAAAAGACACTAAACATCGATTTGATTAGGATTTCAGTTTTACAACTATTAGTGTATTCACCACAGCATCTCACCTTTTGCCCCAGTTTCACCTTTGTCTCCTAAAAAATAAAAGTTTACATAAATAACTTATTTTTAAGCACATTGGAGTCATCGGACAACGTTATATTAAAACCAATGTGTAATTTTATATGTAATTTTTTGTTTCGTTTATCGAGATATCTTCTTAAACCACTTTTACCTTTTTCACCAGGTGGTCCCTGGAGTCCACGTTCACCGGTGTATCCTAAAAAAAAAAATCAACAGAAAAAGTTGTTACTGAAATTCTAAACTACTGAACGTAAAGTAAAAAGTATTAACTATACTACTGATATTAGTTTACAAAATCTACAAGCTATCCTCTGAACTTGTTTGACTTCCATTTACCTTCATGTCCCTGTTCACCCTTTTCTCCTGTTGACACACAATAAATATATACATACATATTTACACATGTATTGACAAAAAAAAATCTGGAACAAAATGTATCAAACAAAGAAAAACAAATTCATGCTCTGTCTGCGTCTGTCACACAAGATGTCGGCAACATTTACATGCACTGTATACCATACTGCATGAGTTTAAGTTGGTCATAATGCACACATTTCTTTTACATAGTTGCTTAGCTAGACTTGCCCTACGTCCCCGTTTCACCGGGACAGTCCCGGATATACTGGTTGTCCCGGTGTCCCGCTCGGTTGTTAAAATTGTTCCGGTTTAGACTCAGGGCACAGTTTCTTGGAAATAATTGAGCAAAATTATTAAATAAGAGAATGATTAATCTTGGAATGGTTGTTGAGTACGTGTTCTGTCTTCCTGGAGCGTCAGCCCCAGTTTAGCGGTTTTTTTTCGATGATGAATAGTGCCTGGCGTGATGAACGGGGTGTGATGCGGTTTGATGGTGTGCGAAGTTAACTTCGGACTTAGCTGCAATGAATTTTATGAAAAAATTAAAGAAAAGAAGGACTTATTGAGAAAGGTTCACTCAAGTGAAAAATACCAGTGGTACAACAAGTTGAAAACTGTTTTTGTTTTGTAAAAATATCATGTTTGTGTACCATTATGAATAAAATATCAAAGATTATCTATTCTATATTTTAAGTGATTTTTACATTACTGTTTTCATTAACCCCCTTCCCCTCCGCCCGAAACCGACACCCCTAAACCTTAAGTAAAAAAGACAGAACTGTCCCGGTTGATCCGTGAAAACATATGGCAACCCTATGCTTAGCCATGCCGAAGCGCAGTGGTCTCTAACATTTTACTCACCGCTGACCGGACGATGTTTGATAATTTCACCGCGGCCCGGGGGGGGGGGGGGAGGGGGGGAGAAGCTCATTATTTATATTTCAGATTGTTTTGATTTACAATGTTGCTGCCGCTCACAGCTAACCTCTATTCCATAGAAAGTCGCACAAGCCCGAGAGAAATATAGCACATTAAATAAAAGGGAAATAATTTAATGTTCCTTTGGGAGGACCAGTACCAGTTGATCTGTGAGCAGAGGACCACTGCTGTGGAGCACTTCTTTTATCTCCACCATGGCCGTTAAGCACAAGCGATGGAAGCATTACAGGAGATGTAAGGAACTTTTTTTAATCAGAACCAAGAAGCTACCGAGGCACTTAAGAGATGGATAGTTGCATTTCCCCTCATTAAGTTTTAGCTTAGTTATCAGAATTTGGTTTATATCTTAATTTCCGATTATTTATGGCGCTTTTCATGTGTCCCACCCCGGTATATCATTGTAAATATATATATATATCTCAGGATAATGTAATATTTATGGTGTTCAATTTGCTATTATTTCTATAAAATTGTGTCTTCCAAATAATGTACAATTAGCTCCCTTTATCGCCAACAACACTCCATTATGTTTACATCACTACTTTTTCATTTTTTTTTATCATAACGTCACCTGAATGAATTATATAAATTTAGAGTTTGAGTAGCGACGTACACTATGTAAACAATGCAAACTAACAAATAAATAGGGGGAGGGGCTACACAGAACTATAATGTTTAAAGCTTTGATATTTCGTTTTTAAGAGGCCTGATATTTTCTTCTGCGTATGAGGCCTCCACTGATAATACAGATCACCATTTGCAACGCCAACTTACGTGCCTACAAACCGGTCCGGGTACCGGGCCTTTGTTTACTAGTCAATTAAAAAAAAAATTAATCTAGAAATGTTTTTGATGTCCTAATTTTCTCCCTACACAAAAAAAAAAATAGAAACTAGCAGTCTTTAACATATCTTAATGAAGCTATTAATTGACTTGTAGGGACTATAGATGTACTATCGATACTTAATCAACACGATCGCCATTACTAAACAAACCTTACCCTTTTCACCCGGTGGTCCTTGTGGTCCTGCTGGTCCAGCCGGTCCCTGATAGCCTAAACAAACAAACAAAAAAAATATCTACATTAGGACAATACTAAATAACCGAATGCTTTCATTTTTAATTATGTAAAATAAAACAACAAAAAACGAAGTACATGTTTAATTAAATAATTTACTTCTTGTTCCACATGTCTAGCTTACCTTCATGACCTTCATCACCTTTATCTCCTAAAAAAATAATCAAACGTCAAAAATGTATATTTTTATATGAATTCTTGTTTTGGTCACGAGCTATCATACTATTTTTATTCTATGAGTTAATTCTAACGCCATTAACTGATCTATCTGAAGGCTCACCTTTCTCACCCTTAGGACCTTGACTCCCTGTATCACCTGAAACAATTCATTTTTAATTAATAACGTATGGAAGACTATATTTTTGAAGCTAAATATCAGCGACATGTTATCTTATTAAACTCAGATATTTAAAACATATTGTTTACCCTTTGGTCCGGCTGGTCCTTGTGCCCCTGGAGGACCTGAAATATTTAGGAACCAAATGAGATGTACATAAAAAATAGTTTGTATTTTAACTAGTTGAAAAGCCTGCTGACACTGGCTGCTACCTGCGATATAAAAGAAATCTACAACAAATTAAAAAAAAAAAAGCCAAGCGAGTTAACTAATACAGTGATTAGTCGACTCCTTATAATTGAGTTGTACCCCTTTGACCATCTTTACAACTTTACAAAATTTTGCGCACTACTACATGTACTTATTTTGGAATTCCTCAGACTATTTTTATAGTTATACACACGTACGGTCGGTCTACCGCCTAGGTTAGACGATTATGTATTAGATATTTATTTATATCTTAAACATTGAAAGAAAAATGTTTCAATCAGAAATTATGATTTAATTTCGTTTTTCATCTTCCAATTTTTAAGATGTCTCATCTTCCAGTCATCAAATTTGAAAGTTATCATCTCAGATGACTACGTAATTATTATTTTTCTAGACTTGATATTTTGTTTCTATATCTTTTAAATCTATCAATTTGTGGCCAAGAAGCGTTTTTTTTAAGTTATTGATTTACATTATTATATTTAAAATTGTACCTTGTGGACCGTAAGCTTCACAGTAGGTCTGGGTTTGTTTACAGTAGTTGGTCAGTAGTTCAGGCTGTAGAAGATGACATTGACAACAAATTACAAGGAAATCATCTAGTATAATAGGTCAATAGAATAGAGATCGTTACAGATTTATTCACTCACACTGACAATTTAGCGCCATCGACTAGACCGTGTCAGACATTGTTATGTCTAGTTCTATTGCGTACTTTTTGATAAACACATGACTCACAGGAACCAAGGAGAATTAAGAAATTTAATACATATTAAGATAATGACACACACGTCTTTCCATCAAGTCTTTAAACAAACATATTTATGACTGTGTCTCGGATGTCACGATCCACCTGTAATATTTATATATACAGTGTGGCCCCCAAAAAATGAGAACATTGCGTAGAAATGGTATCATGGTATCAGTTGGTGTTTCTCTAATGGGGAAAACTGATATTGTGTTCGTTGAACCAGGTGCCAAAGTAAACAGTGAATACTGTTGTGAACATTTTATGAGAGAAGGTTTGTTGCCTATAATTCAGGCGAAATGTGGTCGTCAAAACTGGACATTACAGCAAGACGGAGCTCCTTCTCACACAGCCAGAAATACGATCAATTTTCTTCGTCAGGAGAATTTTAACTTCATTGAGCCAGACATGTGGCCACCAAACAGTCCAAACCCAGTAGATTATGCTATATGGGGTGCTTTGCAAGAGAAAGTCTTTCTTTGACGAAAATTTACCACAGTGGAGCAACTGAAGTTGGCAATAACGAAGAGTGGAGAAATCTGGGACAGCGATGTATTGACAGTAGCATAAAGGAGTGGCGTCTACGCAAAGAAAAAGTTGTTGATAAGCAAGGAGGACACACTGAACATGATTTCTGATTGGCTAAATACTTTGCAAACAAAATTACATGAAACAATACAATTAATTACATAAATTTTAAATAATTCGTATTTTATATGATGCTCTCATTTTTTTTGCCCACCTTATATATCTACATTTAAAGATGGATCAAGACCAAGGTCTCTGGAATTCTGATATTGTTAGTAATGATGACATTTAAAAGATTATTTTTTATATATCTATAGGTAGAGTGGTCGAGTATTAATGTATTCGTCTTCTGAATCGATGTCTTTGGTTTTATTCCAGTATTTCAAAATACAAATAAGCCACGCTAAGGTATTTGTTCATTGCAATGGCAACATTAAGCTATACAAGATGTGATCACTAAACAAAAGGTGGACTTAAATCCACTCCACAATAGCCATGTCGATTGATGGCTATTTACCTCACTAGGAAACGCATGCTGCTTTTCATTAAGTTTACCATGGATCCCATTGAATATACTGTTTTTTTTATTATTATGTAATTAATACATGTTAGTACATTGGCTTTGGTGCGACTTTTAAAAGGATTTTGACTTTATAATAAACCCTACAGTGGCTACATAGACCTAACAGTGTCTACCATAGACCTAAAAGTGGCTACCATAGACCTAACAGGTATGGATAGTAAAGGTGTGAAACATTGTAGATAAAGTCTTTACTTACCGTCAAATATTCATATACACTAGTCGGAGTGGTCTGTGTATACGGATAGGGGACTTCTCTCTTCTGTCTATTCAATGTTTTATCTGTGTCTGATTTATTCTCGACGACCGAATGACCTTCCTGTGACACGTGGCTTCCTCTTAGCTCCACCATGTTTACAGCTTGTAAGCTGGTGACGGTTGCTTTCAGTGACGTAATCTCCATAAAACAGAGCACAAAGGCCAGTATGATGCCAGTGGTCAGACATGCAATGAAGATGTATAAACCTCTGGAGTATGACCTACTGAATGATGATTCCACTTGAGGGTGGATCCTTGGTTCACCAATGTACAGTTTCTGTGTGTCATCCATCTTAGGGATCATCGCACGTGTAGCCTAATAGGAAACTAAAAACAATATATATGTATATATATAATAGCAGTGTGGGTTCTGCGTTAAAACGAAAGTAAAGAATTAATATATTAGTATTCCAGTTTAAAATACAATCATACAAAAAATGGATCTGCCCGAAACCAAAAAATAACCTAGCATACCGATCAAGCCTAAGGGGATATAACTCTATGCAAAGGTTTTGCAGGGTACAGCTAGTAAAATATAAAAATGTTTGTGGGAGTAAGTGGGCTTTCGTGACAATTAAACGATACACATTAAAAATAACTTTAAAAAAAACTTGCAATTATGTAATTAAAAAAAACAACAACAAGACCATCTTATTACTATTGTGTTTATTTACTAATCAGATAAAGTTCATAAACTGATTCATTTTCAAGAACTGTGGGTAAGACAAAAAGATCAAGAGAATCTTGTCTGTTTACAGTTGGGTATAAATTGTGTAAGATGAAGTACACTTTCCTAGGATTGAACTTATCTCACCTGTAAATCATTGACAGACCAACTCTCTGTTAAAGCTGTATTTTCATTAATTAAACTAATTATTTCCTACTAAATTGCATTAAATCACGTCAGATGAATTATACATTTAATAATTTGATTAAGGAATTCCATCCAGATATATGCATATTTGTATATATATATATATATATATATATATATATATATATATATATATATATACAAACCAACAGACCGTCCTTAGAAAAATCCTGTAAAAAATATAAAGCAATTTTAATGAACATATTCAAAGACAACAAACAAACCTATTGAAAACAGTAGGATTTTATAGAATGAACAATGCAAGTCAAAGTAAGGTATTTATATGTTAGGAATTTATATTGGCTTCTGGTAAAATATGTTAATTGGATGCTAAAAATAGATAGATAAAAAAGATTGAACTTAAAAAAATTTAGTTATTGACGTCTAGACACCTAAGGGTTTAGAATATATTTTTTTTAATTGAACTAGGCACTGCTGATAACACGTCATAGGAAGAGATTTTTAGATACTATTCTAGTAAGGTAATAGTGTTTATTTAAACTCATGTGAATCATAGAGACTTTAAATGGGTGAAGATAGTCTTATTTAAAAAAAATATCGTGCAATTGTATAAAGTCATTTAGTTTCAATAAAAAAAAATTGAATGACTTAATGAAGGCAAGATCGATAGGATCTGACCAGACCTTGATAATACGGATATAAAATGATTTCTCCTTTTATTTCCTTATGACGTAGTGCTATTGAATGACGTGAAATATCACCTGGAGGCAGTTTGTACCAGGTAACGAACCACCAGATGTAAATAGCTGTAGGGTGGGTTCTGTCAGCACTAAGTAGTACTGACTACTTTATGAATACACAGTAAAAAAAAAAATAAAAGAAAAGAATCTAAATAGGTGCGGTAAAATAATAGATAGAGAGATAACAAATATAGGAGCAAAATCCACATAGATTTAAGTAGAACATTTCTTTAATACTAGTATAGCAGATTTAAATACTGTCTAACCTATTGACACTAGTTAATTTAAATTGTACATTTATTTTCAAGACTACTAAAGTAAATTTTACTACTTCAGACACATTTTAAAGAAGAACAAAAAACTGACATGTTGAGTTTTTCATAATCATTTTTATTTCAGCGTTTCAACTATTTATTTTATAATTTTCAACTTAGTGAAATGAAATTTGGTAATTATTAAAGTAATCTAACGAAATAAAGTCTTTTTTTAATGTTTAAAATACTAAGAAATGTTATACAAATGATGTTTTTATTGGAATTTAAATAAAAATGTGTTTACGAAAAACAGTAAAAAGAAAAGGTAAAGATATCTTAAAAAGTAAAAAAAAAATATTTGGTTGTTTTTTTGCCAATTTTCATTTAAACCTGATCCGGAATTGATCGGAAAACATATAAAAAAATGTACAAGTTAAAAAAATACACATCAGTTATATTCAAGATGGTCACTGCGATCTTGGCAACAATGATTTTTTTTTCAAAGTATTATAACCTAAGTATTTGAACAAACACATTTTGTTATTAATATGCTGACACACCACAGGTTTACTTTTCAAACATTAATTTATAGAGATGACAAATGTTATCAAAATAGGGTGGTAGGAGCACGGTAGGATGATATGACGCATATGTAGTTGTGTGTGTACATACAATAAACATATGTAGTTGTGTGTGGACATACAATAAACATATGTATTTTTGTGTGGACATACATTAAACATATGTAGTTGTGTCTGCACATACATTAAACGGATAAAATTTGAAAAATACAAAAAGTAAAAAAAACAAGCAATTAAGCCTGTTCCATTCTGGACACAGGAAGTGTTAGCGCATTTTCATGTTATGTATCAGTACGTTTGTTAGCTTTCAGTAAATATTTGTAAATTTTGGAAATGTTTATAAATTCAATTGTGTAATGCATATATCTGTAAAAAAATATTATAAAGACGTTTCTTTATATTTGAAAAAAAAATATTTTCTCTTAAATCTAACTACAAGTGGTTTGTGGTTACTGAAATAGGACTCATAATTGAAAACTTTCGAAATTGTAGTCATTTAATCGTCCGAAAACTCCGTCAATTGTTGCATAGCTCTGATACTTTCAATTAAACTCAGAACACAAGCTTACTATTTCATTTGATGAGTTTCTTAATAAATCTTGGTGAAACTTTCGTGCTGCAGTATTTCGCACCAAATGAATGGGTTATTGAACGTACAAGGTGTAGAATGGGGCTATATATATAATATATAGCCCCTCGAGCTCCTGAAGCCCGGCCCTCAGAGGTCCTATTGCGAAATGAACTTTTGATGTACACATGGCAGGCCAAGACCTACAAAATGATATATACATCATGGGTCTAGGACTTATGGTTGCTGAGATATAGGGCGCTCCTTTTAGCTTATATAGTAAAAAACGGTACTTTATAAGCCCCCTTCTACGGCCCTGAGAGGTCAGATCGCGAAATGAAATTTTGCTGCACACATGGCAGGCCAAGACCTATAAAATGATATATACATCATGGGTCTAGGACTTATGGTTGTTGAGATCTAGGGTGATGACAGACAGACAGACAGACAGACAAAACGGGGACAATAGAACATTTTTTTTCGAAAATGCTCTAAAAAATAATTTTTTTTTTAAATTTTCATTAATTTTTAGTTGTTTTTAGAATTTTAACAAATTTAACCCGTTCTTTTCTAGATGCCATAATAAGATCGCAGTGACCATCTTGAATGTAACGTAAGAAGACATTTAAAAAATAGAGACTTATTAAAGGTTTCAAACATGGGCTGTGTGAGGCTTCAAAATATTTTAACTTATCAGTACTAAACATTAATTATAATTTGTAGCTACTTATCATTGTAACCACCCACGCTCTTAGCTTAAATAATGATAATAATATAAATTCAGGGATACCTCGTCATAACTTTGCCCTAACAAACGTGCCGTCGAGTGAGCGAAGTTTTGCTTTGAAATACGAGAAATATTTGAGAAACCCAACCCAATTTACTGCGCCTAGTGCGTCTCACATTTTCCCGCGCCTATTTCGATGACCTTGTGTGACCTTGTTTGCCTCGCTGTCGAAGTATCTTTGATTATCGTTTTGTGCTTTTTGTTCATCACAGTATTTTATTACATGTCCTTTTATAACATTGGGTGCGAATAAAGTGACTGAGAAGGTCAGTGCTGTGAAGAAGTGTGAAATCATAGAATAACATGAGGAAGGTGTGTGAGTTAATGTACTGTGCTTAAACAGAAGGATTCGATAAAGTGTATGACACTAGCTAAGGGTGTTACAATAATTTCTAAACTCCTCAGTCTATCTCCTCCACTCTACACCTCGCCAGTATCTTTCGTAAGATCAAGTTGACTAACTTCCAAGTAAATACACTTAGTAAAACCAGTTTATTTCTTTAAATTCTCTTTTATTATGTTTTTATACAATATTGTTCAGTTATAAATATATTTTTCTTATTCAAGAATACGTAACAAAAACATCTGGGGTTGCATTTATTTCATTTGAAAAAATGGAATTGAGATTCTAGTAAATTGACTTACAAGCAACATTACGGAACGAAATATATTTGTATCTCGCTGTACCAGTTTAACGATGTGTATGTTGTAATGTTTTTTTTTTTTTTTTGTTATTCAATAATTACCTGCTTTAAAAAAAAAGATATTTATATATTTAATTTTTTTTTTTTTAGTTTTGAAATTATTAAACTATCTATTGTTGTTGCACACGGTAATATAATTTAAGAAATTGTACAAGCTACTGTAAGATTATATAAACGTTCCAAAGTTTTGCACACTTATGCACCAAAGCTGTTCTCTATTTAGATTGACACCATAATATCAATTCGAGTTTTTTCCCATTACTAAAAACAATTAGCTTCATAACTTTCAAGATTGTTAATTCTTAGACTCGAAACTAATTAAATCGCCAAATGAGAACCTTCTAACTAAACATAAAGTATAAGATTTGACAAAACACACATAGACCAACTATTACAGCCACATAAATAGAAACTAATTAATATATTTAAAAATAAATTCACACTTTCAGCACTTTCGCACAAATCTGTAATTTCCTCCATCAAAGTCTTTGTTTATTTAATGACTTTTTCTATCATGCTGTGACTTGAAGTGTTGACCTTTACATTACCTCTTTTACCACAGCATTGGTTTACCTGTTGTTTGTAAATTTGATGAGTTCTTGGAGTTAATTGTTGCTGGTATATTTCATCAACGAGACTCAGTAACAGATAGCTTTCTAGCCATTATATATTTCTTGGACTCAGTAACAGATAGCTTTCTAGTCATTATATATTTCTCGGACTCAGTAACAGATAGTTTTCTAGCCATTATGTATTTCTCGGAC
The DNA here is from genome assembly GCA_021962125.1 of Bulinus truncatus. NCBI lineage: Eukaryota > Metazoa > Mollusca > Gastropoda > Planorbidae > Bulinus > Bulinus truncatus. The sequence goes on along the minus strand of JAGDYQ010000025.1, from coordinate 5,404,165 downwards.
TATCTTTTTTTTAGACTTAATTAAAAGGAACTATGTACTGACATCATTATTTATTTAAATCGGTCGACAAATAGCATCATGGGAGGGGCCACAATCGGGCATAACTTAAATTTAAAATAGAGATGCCAGTGGTCTGTAACATCTTCACATGACCATTCAGTGAAGAGTGAAGGCATGATAAGAATCAGAAAAAGGTAAGTAAATATCTCTATGAAAGAAGAGAATAGGAAAGAAATGTTCATTGATTACAACTATAAAAAATAATTATAAACTATCAGATTGCTAACACAAGAGCACCCGTTTCATTATTTAAACTGAAGTATATACTAATACATTCAAACTAATGGATATGGTCCTTGGGGTTTTCAAAGGCCGATAATCCTTTATTTGAAAGAAATACACAGCGGTAACATTATCTACCTTTATAGAATGTACACATTAAACAATTAAAACTAAACAAAAAACAAATAAACAAGTGTTAAAACTTTTGTTTTTTTTATTTTCAGCTCAACCATTAAGAGCCATTATGACGTAATTCTAGTAAACAAATATTTATTTATTGCTGGCGTATGGTGTCACTACAGGTGTAGTTCAGTCTTTAATATTTTTTGGTTGGATAACATTTGTCTGTAGAATGATAAAATATAAAGTGTACATAGGAAATTGATACAGTAGTATTCAAGAGAGTAAATAGTAATGTAACGAATCCATCCATCTATCTATCTATCATCTATCTAATCTATCTTATCTATCTATCTATCTATCTATCTATCTATCTATCTATCTATCTATCTATCTCTTTCTATCTATCTATCTATCTATCTATCTATCTATCTATCTCTTTCTATATATACATATACAATTATATTTGTATTTAATGATAACTTTTCGCAAATTAAAAAAAAAGCCCAATAAATAAGACCTCTGTTCTTTCTAACAAATCATGTGTTTAATAAGTATATTTTTTCGGGAGTATGTAAAGAAAAATAAAAATTTTTTTTTTTTAATTTTGGCTTTGTTCAATTCATCAAATATAATATTGTCTTCTCGAAAACGTTTTCCTATCCCTAACCATTTTCTCTCTTTCTCTCTTTTTTTCCTAAAACTTAAAACTGCATTTTTTATTTCTTCTTTCCTTTTTTTTAGACAAAAAAAATAAAAAATATATTAATATATAAAAAGAAAAAAAAATGTAATATTTAATATTAATTATTAAAAAAAAAGCAGAAATAACTAATTAATTAATGACTAAAAAAAAAAAAAAAACAAAGACAGCTGGCGAGATGGGGTTTAAAAAAAGAAAAAATTTGGAGGACATTCCGTAAAATTTGTGAGACGTGACAGAAAAAGAAAAATATAGATTGGTATTAAATTAGATGTTTGGATTATCCCCTAGTTGTGAACAGCTACTCTTGTAATATTAAAATCTAGCATGTTGACATATATTATTCCCCTTTTTTCATTTGTTGTTGAGAAAAATAATAGTTATAGCCATAGAAGCCTATAATATCTTGTTTATTTTTTTTTTTAGTGAAAAGATTAAAAAAAATATAATAATAAAAAAGGTGAGTTTGAAAGAAGTACAATTTTTGTTTAAATGTCTGTTTGTAAAAAAACACTTTTGTGAACATTTGATGTACTATTTCGTTTTTTTTCCTACTTTTTAATATTGAAATTTTGATTAAATTTTTGTAATAAAAACTAATCATAAGTAAAAAAAAACGGTTAAATGTATTAAGAGAATTTATTACAATTCACCTAGTTTTGACTGACAACACCAGACACCCAAGGTATTTATAAAAATGTCTTGTTTTTAACATTTGTAAATTTTCTCTATTATATATTTAACTAGCTTACCCTGCATAACCTTTGCATAGAGTTATATCCCCTTAGGCTTGATCGGTCGGCTAGGTTATTATTTGTTTCGTGCAGATCCGATTTTTTCATGATTGTATTTTAAACTGGATTACAGTTGTATTAATTCTTTACTTTCGATTTAACGCAGAGCCCAATTCGCTTTGATATACATTACTAGCTGTACCCTGCAAAACCTTTGCATAGTGTTATATCGCCTTAGGCTTGATCGGTAGGCTAGGTTATTTTTGGTTTAGGGCAGATCCGATTTTTTCATGATTATATTTTAAACTGGAATACTGTTGTATTAATTCCTTCCTTTCGATTTAACGCAGAACCCAAATCGTTATTATTTATATATACTTGAATTCATCATTTACAACATTTACTCTACACCTCTAATTGAATCTACACACCTTTACAATCTCCCTTGGGTCCAGCTGGCCCTTGTGGTCCAGTGTCACCTGTTTTATAGAAATAGAAAACATATAATTGAAGTCAACCTTCGTCAAAACATTCATCTGTGTAATTAAATATCGAGAGCCTGGACGAGGTTCAGTGTTTTGACTTAGAGAGAATCAAAAAAGAGGCTGACAGTGTCGTTATTGAAACATGTTGAAAGAGGCTGATAATGTAATTATTTAAACATATTTAGACAAAACCGTTCTTTAAGGTCCTTCGCAAAGACATTTTTGGTCTTTGCTAATGTACCTAATAGGACACACTTATCATCAGCTTTTAAAGAATTTTTAGTTCTGGTAAGAGGCTGTTTAGTAGCGGAGATCTCAGTAGCCGTATAGATTGACTATGCATAACAACGGCCACTTGTATAGACTCATCTAATCATATAGACACTTGTAATAATATGGACACATTTAATTATATAGACGCGTATAATTAAATAGACTACCAGATAAAACAAGCAATTTAAGCCTGTACCGTTTCGGACACAGGACGTTTTAGAGCATTTTCGAGGCAGGCCAAGACCTACAAAATGGTATATACATCATGGGTCTAGGACTTATGGTTGCTGAGATCTAGCGCGATCCTTTGTTAATATAGCTTATATAGTAAAAAAAAACGGTACTTATTCGGCCCTCAGTGATCAGATCGCGAAATGGACTTTTGATGTACACATTCAGGCCCGTAGCCAGAAATATTGGATTGGGGGGGGGGGGGGCGAAGACATTTTCGGGGGGGGGGGGCGAATAAATTTTTTTCGGCGGGGGAGGGGGTGCCGAAGAAATGATTTTGGGGCACAGGGGCAGATCTAGACAACTTTGACGGGGGGGGGGCAAAACTATTTTCTTTGTTGAAAATTGGTCTTAGAACAAACAATATTTCGATAATTTAATGATGTATTACCTAAACTTGCGATAACGATGGGGGGGGGCATGGCCCCCACGCCCCTCCTTCTAAATCCGCCCCTGGTAGGGTAGAAGAAATGTTCTGGGGGAGGGGGATGGAGGCGCGAAGCGCCGAAAGCTTGCGAATGGAGAGAAATTTTTTGCAGTTCCATATCTGGAATGGTGCATTTCAGTACCGATTTTTTAGCTATTAATTAGAAATATATAATTTTTACTACGTTTCAATAATGCATGGCATGTTGCATTTTTGTTAAAAATAATTTAAATAGTAAAGTGTTTTTATGATAAAAATTTATTGAGGCTGATCAATTTCTGATTCCTGTTATAAATATATTGACCATTTGTTCTGCTACACAATTGTTACATAACAGATACCTGATTTATATTATTATACTGTATGTTTAACGTACAACCCGGGAAGAACGACAAAGATGCACGAATATAGCTTAGCTATTTGTGTGATATTTCTTATAATATATTGAAAACAAAGAACAGTTCTATCAACAACAACAGTCGCAATTATTCAATTTAAAATAAAATTAATTCTGCTAAAAAGTAAATTTGCAAATTAAATAACATCACTCAGAAATAACGGAGTTTGTACTTTATTATTTATTATACATATGTATAAAATGAAGTCAGAAGTAAATGTTATTTTATTAACTTATTTAAGTTGCTAGTTGTCCTCAGAAGATATCAATATATAAAACTATTACAAGGTTGCGAACAGGCCCATCAACAGAAATTTCGGGCCCCTGGTCAGGGGTGACACGGACCCCCGTACTGATATTAATATTTTAAAAAGTTGATTGGCAAGCTCAGTCCGGCTCCCTAAAACTAGCCGAGTCCCTGGGCATTGCCCCCACTGCCCCCCCACTTGTCGGCATTGGTTACGAACTTATATTATTATACGTTTCAAATTTGCAAACGGTGTGGTTTAGCACTGAATTTATCTAAAAATGCTTCAGCATTCAGATTGTTTGTTAAATCTTTTTCAAATGCAAGCAGGAAAAGATTGCTTAGACGCTTTTGTAACATTGATCTGCGATATGGGGTGAGCATTCGTATGATGTTCTCACACACGGCTGTTGAAGCCCCAAATGCTAATGCTGCCCAAAATACCCAGAAGTGAACTTCAATAAGATTCAATCTTTTATGCCCAAAAATTAGAAAAGCTATATATGTAAATGAAATAGCCTGAATGATTTTAAGTTTTTATTATTATTGATTTATTGAACAAAATGATTAATGTTTTATAGCCGTTATTATCAAAATTTTGTCAAAAAGCTCAAATCATGCACGGGGTGGCTCAGGTCATGAACGGGGGACTCAGTCCCTCCTAGCCCCCCTCTGGCTACGGGGTGTACACATGGCAGGCCAAGACCTACAAAATGATATATACATCATGGGTCTAGGACTTATGGTTGCTGAGATCTAGGGCGCTCCTTTGTTAATATAGCTTATATAGTAAAAAACGGTACTAAGCCCTCTTTTACGGCCCTCAGAGGTCAGATCGCGAAATGGACTTTTGATGCACACATGGCAGGCCAAGACCTACAAAATGATATATACATCATGGGTCTAGGACTTATGGTTGTTGATATCTAGGGTGATGACGGACAGACAGACAAAACGGGGACAATAGCGCATTTTTTTTTCGAAAATGCTCTAAAAATCCAATCCATATGTTACAAATAGTGATTGTAACTCATTACTAGTTACAGAAATTACCAATTTTATAAAATCATGAAATAAATTAAAATAAAACAGTACTATTGAAAACCCTCATTGTTTTATTCATTCTATGCAATGATATCTGCTTTAAAATATTTATTTAAATTTACCTTTGTAACCTTGAATGCCAGCTGGTCCCTGGGGTCCAGTATTTCCTGTAAAATAAAACACGGCTACAGTTATATATATATCTTAACTCGTGTTTTTTAAATAGGCTTTAATTTAAGTTACTGTCTGACGTAAAATACATGTCCAGGTAGTTCGATAAAGCTTTTATCTAGCTATATCCGGTAGGGTAAAATATGGAAAGTGGTTCAATACTCATCAGATGGGTGCTCTGCTGATTTTCTTTTAATTTTAACCCATAGTGCTTTATGCCATATGTAAAGTATTTTTTTGTGAAAGATGATAAGCACGACTTGAAGTGTAAGTATTTTATGCATGTTTTCAAGCTATTTAATGTATTTTATATATCTTGGAAAATACACATAAGTCTCTTCATTAAATATAACGTATTGTTTTTAATTTATGAGTTAGTGAGTTTTGTAAGTTATGTTTTATCGATTATAATAAACTATTTTAAAACGTTCCTGTCAGTGTAATAAAACTTTTTTTTACCTTGGGGTCCTTGCTCTCCTTGGTCTCCTGTGAATACAAGTAAATATATAAGATAATACTAGTAGATACATAAGTTGATACTAGAAGATACATAAATTAATACTAGTAGATACATAAGTTAATACTAGTATATACATAAGTTAATACTAGTAGATACATACGTTAATACTAGTAGATACATAAGTTAATACTAGTACATACATAAGTTAATACTAGTAGATACAGGCTAGTTAATACTAGTACATACTATAAGTTGATACTTAGTAGATACTATAAGTTAATACTAGTAGATACATAAGTTGATACTAGTAGATACATAAATTAATATTAGTAGATACATAAGTTGATACTAGTAGATACATAAGTTGATACTAGTAGATACATAAGTTAATACTAGTACATACATAAGTTGATACTAGTATATACATAAGTTAATACTAGTATATACATAAGTTAATACTAGTATATACATAAGTTAATACTAGTAGATACATAAGTTGATACTAGTAGATACATACGTTAATACTAGTAGATACATAAGTTGATACTAGTAGATACATAAGTTAATACTAGTAGATACATAAGTTGATACTAGTAGATACATAAGTTAATACTAGTATATACATAAGTTAATACTAGTAGATACATAAGTTAATACTAGTAGATACATAAGTTGATACTAGTAGATACATAAGTTAATACTAGTAGATACATAAGTTGATACTAGTAGATACATAAGTTAATACTAGTATATACATAAGTTAATACTAGTAGATACATAGGTTAATACTAGTAGATACATAAGTTAATACTAGCACATACTTAAGTTGATACTAGAAGATAAATAAGTTGATACTTAGGGATACATAAGTTAATACTAGTAGATTCACAAGTTAATACGTAAGTTATAAATACACGTCAATACAAGTAAAAATATAAAATACTACCAGTAAATCCCTTTATTTTCTACAAGTAAATGCATATGTTATTGAATAATTGTGCGTTTACCTATTTATATTTGATATTGTTACATTATATATATATATATATATATATATATATATATATATATATATTGTTACGACCTTTCCCCCGGTGCGCACCGTGCATCGAGATATTGAACGTGATGACGAGGTAGAGAGAGTGACGTAGGAAGCCGGCAAGAAGATGGCCGTGATGTTATTGTCGTTGTCTATGTGTTTTTGTAGATATTAGTAAACTCTTGGAACCTGTGTGTTGCTTTGATTCCATAAAAAGAAATTTTAAAGAGTTGTAACATTGGTGTCAGAAGTGGGATTTCTTTTCTGAAAATGGCCGGTAAGAAGCTAAGTAAACTTCTAGTTGCAGAGTTGATAGAAGAATTAGATAAAAGGGGCCTCCCTAATGACGGCAACAAGGAGCAATTGGCCTCTAGACTAAAGGATGCCCTGATAAAGGAAGGAAATGATCCTGAGAGCCACCGTTTTGAGTCTGAAATTGAAAAATTAAGAAAAGAAATGAAAGAAGGCCAGAATGAAATGAAAGAATTACTTTAGTAATTATCAAGCTGTTGTAAAAGCACTAGATATACGGTACGGCGACGAGCACATGCAAGAAGTGTTCAGAGTTCAGTTGAAATCGAGGCAACAAAAATCCGGGGAATCTTTGCAGGAATTAAACACAGATATTGAAAGGTTAGCGCGCCTGTTTTACCCTGCCGCGGCACAGGAATTTCTGGACGTCATAATAACAGACACTTTCATCGATGCCATTCGTGATCCAGACCTAAAAAAGGCCATTATGATCAGTGGGAAACGCAAGGCCAGTGAAGCATTGGTGTATGCTCTGTCTTACGAGGCAGCTAAGAACGCGTCCAGGACTGACCACCATGCCAGGCAACTGGAAGTTGATGAAGATGAGCAAATTAACAGGATTCGCAAGGTGGTCGAAGAGGTCATTACCTCAAAAGAGCAAAAGATAAGCGACGATTCGAGGAATGCTGATATGGGTGATACTCGCTGCTGGAATTGTGGCGCCTCCGGTCATGTTCGGCGGTACTGTCCAAGACAGAGGCAGTATTCCGCCGGACAGAACAGAAACCCCCAGCTCCCAAACCGCTGGAACTACCAGGGAAACTAACGTCTGCCAGCTTCGTAGGGCGGAAGCTGGCAAAACACTCCAACAAAGCCCGTAAAGTCGTCATTCCCATTGCAACTATTGGGATTAAATCAAGCCTGTATGTAAAAGGAAAAATTGGACAGTTTGAGTGTAGATTTCTATTGGATACTGGGGCATCACGCTCAATCCTGCGACCCGATGTAGTCAAAGACATACAATTGAATAACGTGAGTGGACATTTATTAAAGACTGCAAGTGGTGAATTAATGCCGATCTTGGGACGAGCTAAAACTGAATTCCAATGTTCTTTCATGAATTTTTGGTGGCTGACATTGTCGACAAATGCATTTTGGGGCTAGACTTCATGCACTTATATGGCCTTACACTGAACATTGGCGTAGGCACGTTACAGTGTGGGAAAAAGGAATTTCCCTTTCTTGGGAAAGAGGATGATGAGAATGTCATAAAGAGGATACTACTCATTGAAGACATAAGTGTGCCTACTCAGTCGGAGTTTATCATCTGGGGTAAACTGGACTATGGTGGAAATGGAATAAAAACGGTCATAGTGGAGGCTGATCATGGAAATAGTCGAGGACTTGCCGTTAAGAAAACGATGGTGACAATCAATGGTTCAAGGTTGGTACCAGTACGAGTAATGAACATCACAAACTCTGATCAAACCTTACGAAAAGACAGCGTCATCGCCATCTGTGATGAGGTCAATTCTATAACAAATTGCGAGGTCGACTGCAAGTTAGTAGCCAGGGGTTATGGAAAGAATCAATTGCTAGAGAAACTTTTGTCCGACTTGCGAAAGGATTTACCTTTGAGTGAAGGCAGAAGGCTTGCTGCAAAATTATGCAGATATCATGGCCGTTGAAGAAAAGGATTGCGGGAGAACAGACTTGGTTCAGCATCGAATCAACACCGGAAGTGCTAAGCCAATACGACAGATACCACGCGTCTACCTTTAGCAAAGCAACAAGATGCAACTGACATGCTAGAACAAATGCATAAACAGGGAGTGATTGAACCGTCTAACAGTCCTTGGAGTTCGCCTGTTGTACTGGTAAAGAAAAAGGATGGAACATGCAGATTTTGTGTAGACTACAGAGCATTGAACGAGATTACGCACAAGGACAGCTATCCACTACTCCGCATTGATGACACTTTGGATACACTCACAGGCTCACAAATCTTTTCCACTCTTGATTTGAAAAGTGGATACTGGCAGGTTGGGTTACATCCCAAGGATAAAGAGAAGACCGCCTTTTCGACAGGTAATGGCCTATGGCAATTCACTGTTATGCCCTTTGGCTTATGCAACGCACCTGCAACTTTTGAACGGCTAATGGATCACATATTACAAGGTCTGAACTGGAAGACGTGGCTTGTTTATCTTGATGACATAATCGTAATTGGGAAGACGATTGACGAGCACCTTACAAACCTAAGAGAAGTTTTTCAGCGTGTTCGGAGTGCCGGGATGAAACTTGGCCCACAGAAGTGTTCACTTTTTAGAAAGAAAGTGAAGTATCTGGGCCATATTGTGTCTAAAGATGGCATAAGTACTGACCCTGAAAAGGTTGAAGCTGTCAAAAGTTGGCCAAAACCGACAAATGTGCAGGAACTTCGAAGCTTTCTGGGACTGCACATACTATCGTCGGTTTGTGTCGGGCTTTTTCCAACATTGCCAGAGAACTTCATAGGCTCACGGAACAAAAGAAGCCATTTCTTTGGAGCGAAGAATGCCAACAGTCTTTTGACAAATTAAAGAATGCACTAAGCTCTTCCCCGGTACTGGCTTACCCAGTCCCTGGTAAAACATTTATACTTGATACAGATGCTAGTAGTACCGGGTTAGGTGCTGTGTTGTCCCAGAGGATAGATGGCATAGAGAATGTCGTATCCTTTTACAGTCGAACTCTGTCGAAGGCTGAGAGGAATTATTGTGTAACCAGACGAGAACTTCTGGCAGTTGTGGATGCAATAAAACACTTCCACAAGTATTTGTATGGTCAAAAATCTACTTTGAGAACATGCAGTACTGAAGTGGCTCTTGTCCTTTAAGAGCCCAGAAGGACAGACTGCTCGTTGGATTGAAAGATTGCAGACTTACGACTTCGATACCCAACATCGCAGGGGATTGCTGCATAATAATGCAGATTCTCTATCACGTCGACCCTGTAGGCTGGAGTGCAAACACTGTCAAAGGTTAGAGGAAAAAGAAACTGATGTTGAGTGTTGTGCACGATTGGAGTTAGGTGCTTCAAAACCATGGTCTGATATGAGTCTTCGAGAGGATCAGCTGAAGGATGATGATCTGGCTCCAATTCCTTTGTGGAAAGAAGAAGGACAAAAGCCGGACTGGCTGAGAGTAGCGGAAAAGAGTGCCGCTACGAAGGCCTATTGGGCTCTGTGGGACTCACTGATATTAAACAGGGGAATCGTAAAACGGGTTTGGGAGTCAACTAGCGGCAGCTCTCACCGCATGCAATAGTTGCTCCCGAAGTCGAGAGTGGTCGAAGTGTTAAAAGAGATGCACAATGGTGTAACAGGTGGTCATCTTGGAGTAAACAAGACATTGGAGAAGGTGCGCCGCAGTTTCTACTGGTTCCAGTACCGGAAGGATGTAGAGGACTGGTGTAGAAAATGCAACCAGTGTGCAGCAACAAAATGGCCGAGGAACAAACCTCGGGGTCGCATGCAGCGGTACTTTACTTGAGTCCCCTTTGAGAGAATTGCCATAGACGTTGCAGGACCCTTCCCGGAGACCAGGCAAGGGCACCGCTATATCTTGGTTATCAAAGACTATTTCAGCAAGTGGCCAGAAGCTTTTGCTATGGCGAATCAGGAGGCCAAAACTATTGCGGACATAGTGGTTAATGAGTGGATCAGTCGTTTCGGAGTCCCGATGGAGCTCCACTCGGACCTGGGTCGAAACTTCGAATCAAAATTATTTCAGGAGATGTGAAAAATCCTGGGGATTCAAAAGACAAGAACAACCCCGTTACATCCACAATCGGATGGGATGGTCGAACGGTTTAAACGGACGCTGGTGCAGCACCTGGCAAAATTGGCAGATGACCGCCAGGACGACTGGGACACTCACATACCACTGTTTCTGATGGCCTACCGAGGAGCCACCCATGAAACGACGGGTCACTCGCCATCAACGATAGTGTTTGGCCGGGAACTCCGCTTACCTTGTGACCTTCTGTTCGGGCTTCCCAGAGACGCTCCCTCCATGGAAACAGGTTATGCCAATGGACTGAGATCTCGACTTGAGGAACTACATTCTAGGGTTCGACAAAACATCAAAATCGCCAGTGACACTATGAAAACCAGATATGACAGATGGGCAAACTCGTCTGGTTTTCAAGAGGGAGACCTAGTCTGGCTTTACAACCCACAGAGACGTAAAGGAAGATCTCCAAAACTGCGGAGGGACTGGGAGGGCCACTACCGGGTCATAAAGAGACTTAACGACGTCGTATATAGAATACAGAGAAACACCCGCACCAAGATGAAAGTGGTTAATGTGGACAGACTGTACGGGTACTGCTGTGAGAACTGACCTGTCCGGGACGGACAGATTTAAGAGGGGGCAGTGTTACGACTTTTCCCCCGGTGCGCACCGTGCATCGAGATATTGAACGTGATGACGCGGTAGAGAGAGTGACGTAGGAAGCCGGCAAGAAGATGGCCGTGATGTTATTGTCGTTGTCTATGTGTTTTTGTAGATATTAGTAAACTCTTGGAACCCACGCCAGCCGGTGTGTTGTTTTGATTCCATAAAAAGAATTTTTAAAGAAGCCGTTATAGAACAGTCGTTTGCCGGGAACACTGTTGCAACACCTACCCCACCTATATCTTCCTCCCACCATGTTCCCCCATTTTCCCCTGAATCTTCCTTTCCATCCTCCTCACCCCCACCCAAATATTTCCTCCACATACTCCTCCCCAGTCTTCCTCCCCCCCCAATCTTCCCCCATCTTACCCCAATCTTAACCTCCCAACCTTCCTCCCCAATCTTTCTCTCCAATCTTCCTCTCCAATCTTCCTCCCCCAATTTTCCGTCCCAATCTTTATCCCTGACTCACTAAATTTGTCCAAAACAAGAAATATTTTCATGCATTACTATTGAGTTAAGTGAGTTACGAACAAATTATGTTAATGCATAATTTAGAAAAAATATTGAGGTAAATTTTATTTATTGTTAAAAGACAGAATTAAACCAAGAGGAAGTTATAATTCAAAAGTAAAATATTGTGTTAATTAATGTACATAATAAACCATAAAGTGATAATTAAAAGCCATAAAGTGATAATTAGAATGCCATAAAGTGATAATTAGAAAGCCATAAAGTGATAATTAGAAAGTACCAAACTCAACAAATGGTGGTATACAGAATATAATCCAAATAGAGGCAAATCATAATAAAGTACAAAAAACATTTTTTCTCTAAGAGTTATGACCATCAACACTCACGCCTCGGCCCTGATACTGACCTATATCCAGGAATGGACATATTGTTACACATACCAGAAAGTTTAGAGGTTGACCTATATCCAGGAATGGACATATTGTTACACATACCAGAAAGTTCAAAGATTGGACCTATATCCAGGAAGGGACATATTGTAACACATACCTGTGAAAGTTCAAAGATTGGGCTTGGCCTATATCCAGGAAGGAACACATATTAAACAAATCATTCTCACCTGTGTTCGGGAACTGAAAGAGTGAAAACACCGATTAACGTCTGGAAGGCAGCTGGCAGTGACACAAGACAGATGAGAAAGTAAACACGTTTTTGGTCAGGCCCGAATTCACCGATGGCAGTGATGACATCATCGAACCTCATCTCTTTGACCACCAAAACCGACCGATACGTGACTCAGCAGTGTAACTGGTGCAGACTAAAGAAAACAGTTTGTGTATTGACTACTCCCTGGTCCACATCATGAATTTAATTTCACTCTCCGCTTAGACTGTGTAGCTTTGTCACTTATACAACAGACTGCTTTCAAGCCATTGTTATAACCAGACCGTTAGTGTGACCACGTGATAGAACTGGCTTTCAAGAGGGAGACCTAGTCTGGCTTTACAACCCACAGAGACGTAAAGGAAGATCCCCAAAGCTGCAGAGGGACTGGGAAGGCCTGTACCGGGTCACAGAAGAGACTTAACGACGTCGTGTACAGAATACAGAGAAGCGCACGCATCTGGATGAAAGTGGTGCACCCGATAGACTTTGCAAATTCTTTGGTGCAGATGGACCTGTCCGGGACGGACAGATTTAAGAGGGGGGCAGTGTTGTGACCCTCTTAATTCAACACAACGGCGCTGAACCAGTCGTCACCTGGACAGGTGTGTAAAAACAAGAGATGAGGAAGATGCGACGACGCGTGACGTGACCTGATTTTGTAGGTGTGACCGGACATGTGTAGTTAATTGCTTGTTGTTTTAGAGGAACAAGGGTTGGTGACCTAGAGTAGTTAATGTTGGACTCGTTGTGGCCGGCAGTGATTGTGTTTCCTATGTGGATTTATCAGTTTGGTTATAGGAATTAATGTTTAGTAAATTTGTGTAATAAATAAATGTATCAGTCTAGTCATTATTGAACCCACGTGTCCTGTGTGTCATTCTGTAAAATATCAAGTCGTAACAATATATATATATATATATAATGTTAAGTCCAGAATTTAAATTTAACTGAAACCTGCTGTCCGCTCATCTCTGCACTGTATGCGGCCTATGGAAAGTGTTATTAAATTCATTTTTTTTTCTATTCCGTCATAATCATGACACACATAAAATACTTAAATAGTTTTATTCTAAAAGAGTTGCAGTCGGCCAAGCGCTGGTCATTTTTACTTCAGAGAAGCCGTTATAGAACAGTCGTTTGCCGGGAACACTGTTGCAACACCTACCCCCACCTATATCTTCCTCCCACCATGTTCCCCCCATTTTCCCTTGAATCTTCCTTTCCATCCTCCCCTCACCCCCACCCAAATATTTCTCCACATACTCCCTCCAGTCTTCCTCCCCAATCTTCCCCCATCTTACCCCAATCTTAACTCCTCCCAACCTTCCTCCCTAATCTTTCTCCAATCTTCCTCTCCAATCTTCCTCCCCCAATTTTCCGTCCCAATCTTTATCCCGACTCACTAAATTTGTCCAAAACAAGAAATATTTTCATGCATTACTATTGAGTTAAGTGAGTTACGAACAAATTATGTTAATGCATAATTTAGAAAAAATATTGAGGTAAATTTTATTTATTATACAAAGACAGAATTAAACCAAGAGGAAGTTATAATTCAAAAGTGCAAAATATTGTGTTAATTAATGTACATAATAAACCATAAAGTGATAATTAGAAAGCCATAAAGTGATAATTAGAATGCCATAAAGTGATAATTAGAAAGCCATAAAGTGATAATTAGAAAGTACCAAACTCAACAAAATGGTGGTATACAGAATATAATCCAAATAGAGGCAAATCATAATAAAGTACAAAAAAAACATTTTTTCTCTAAGAGTTATGACCATCAACACTCACGCCTCGGCCCTGATACTGACCTATATCCAGGAATGGACATATTGTTACACATACCAGAAAGTTTAGAGGTTGACCTATATCCAGGAATGGACATATTGTTACACATACCAGAAAGTTCAAAGATTGACCTATATCCAGGAAGGACATATTGTAACACATACCAGAAAGTTCAAAGATTGGGCTTGGCCTATATCCAGGAAGGAACACATATTAAACAAATATTCTCACCTGTGTTCGGGAACTGAAAGAGTGAAAACACCGATTAACGTCTGGAAGGCAGCTGGCAGTGACACAAGACAGATGAGAAAGTAAACATCGTTTTTGGTCAGGCCCGAATTCACCGATGGCAGTGATGACATCATCGAACCTCATCTCTTGACCACCAAAACCGACCGATACGTGACCAGCAGTGTAACTGGTGCAGACTAAAGAAACAGTTTGTATTGACTACCTCTTGGTCCACATCATGAATTTAATTTCTCACTTCCGCTTAGGACTGTAGCTTGTCACTTATACAACAGACTGCTTTCAAGCCATTGTTATAACCAGACCGTTAGTGTGACCACGTGATAGAACTGGTTTTCAAGAGGGGAGACCTAGTCTGGCTTTACAACCCACAGAGACGTAAAGGAAGATCCCCAAAGTTGCAGAGGATTAGCGTCTGCACCGGGTCATGAAGAGACTTAACGACGTCGTGTACAGAATACAGAGAAGCACGCACCAAGATGAAAGTGGTGCACCTCGATAGACTTTGCAAATTCTTTGGTGCAGATGGACCTGTCCGGGACGGACAGATTTAAGAGGGGCAGTGTTGTGACCCTCTTAATTCAACACACGGCGCTGAACCAGTCGTCACCTGGACAGGTGTAAAAAAACAAGAGATGAGGAAGATGTGATGACGCGTGACGTGACCTGATTTTGTAGGTGTGGACCGGACATGTAGTTAATTGCTTGTTGTTTTAGAGAACAAGGTTGGTGACCTAGAGAGTACACGTTGGACTCGTTGCGGCCGGCAGCATTGTGTTTCCTATGTGGATTTATCAGTTTGGTTATAGAATTAATGTTTTTATAAATTTGTGTAATAAATAAATGTATCAGTCTAGTCATTATTGAACCCACGTGTCCCGTGTGTCATTCTGTAAAAATATCAAGTCGTAACAATATATATATATATATATAATGTTAAGTCCAGAATTAAATTTAACTGAAACCCGCTGTCCGCTCATCTCTGCACTGTATGTGGCCTGCAGAAAGTGTTATTAAATTCATTTTTTTTTTCTATTCCGTCATAATCATGACACACATAAAATACTTAAATAGTTTTATTCTAAAAGAGTTGCAGTCGGCCAAGCGCTGGTCATTTTTACCAGAGAAGCCGTTATAGAACAGTCGTTTGCCGGGAACACTGTTGCAACACCTACCCCACCTATATCTTCCTCCCACCATGTTCCCCCCATTTTCCCCGAATCTTCCTTTTCTTTCCATCCCTCCTCACCCCCACCCAAATATTTCCTCCACATACTCCTCCCCAGTCTTCCTCCCCAATCTTCCCCCATCTTACCCCAATCTTAACCTCCCCCAACCTTCCTCCCCAATCTTTCTCTCCAATCTTCCTCTCCAATCTTCCTCCCCCTCTAATTTTTCCGTCCCAATCTTTATCCCGACTCACTAAATTTGTCCAAAACAAGAAATATTTTCATGCATTACTATTGAGTTAAGTGACATGAACAAATTATGTTAATGCATAATTTAGAAAAAATATTGAGGTAAATTTTATTTATTGTTAAAAGACAGAATTAAACCAAGAGTAGTTATAACTAAAAAAGTGCAAAATATTGTGTTAATTAATGTACATAATAAACCATAAAGTGATAATTAGAAAGCCATAAAGTGATAATTAGAATGCCATAAAGTGATAATTAGAAAGCCATAAAGTGATAATTAGAAAGTACCAAACTCAACAAAATGGTGGTATACAGAATTGGCAATCCAAATAGAGGCAAATCATAATAAAGTACAAAAAACATTTTTTTCTCTAAGAGTTATGACCATCAACACTCACGCCTCGGCCCTGATACTGACCTATATCCAGGAATGGACATATTGTTACACATACCAGAAAGTTTAGAGGTTGACCTATATCCAGGAATGGACATATTGTTACACATACCAGAAAGTTCAAAGATTGACCTATATCCAGGAAGGGACATATTGTAACACATACCAGAAAGTTCAAAGATTGGGCTTGGCCTATATCCAGGAAGGAACACATATTAAACAAATATTCTCACCTGTGTTCGGGAAACTGAAAGAGTGAAAACACCGATTAACGTCTGAAGGCAGCTGGCAGTGACACAAAGACAGATGAGAAAGTAAACACGTTTTTGGTCAGTTCGAATTCACCGATGGCAGTGATGACATCATCGAACCTCATCTCTTGACCACCAAAACCGACCGATACGTGACTCAGCAGTGTAACTGGTGCAGACTAAAGAAACAGTTTGTGTATTGACTACTCCCTGGTCCACATCATGAATTTAATTTCACTCTCCGCTTAGACTGTGTAGTCACTTATACAACAGACTGCTTTCAAGCCATTGTTATAACCAGACCGTTAGTGTGACCACGTGATAGAACTGGGTCATTGAAGGTAAACTACTTGAATTTATTGTAATATATTTAAGAAGGAAATACAGTGCATATGTCCTCTCTCTCTCTCTCTCTCTCTCTCTCTCTCTCTCTCTCTCTCTCTCTCTCTTTCTCTCTCTCTCTCTCTCTCACTATCTCTCTCTCTCACTATCTCTCTCTCTCTCTCTCTCTCTCTCATGAAAGATTGTCACAAGGATATAACTTCATGAACGGACATCTACAGACAAAAAGTTATAATAAAGGGATATATCTTCATTTTATAACCTAGTTTAAATTCTTAAAAAATACTCAATAGCGTTACTGTGATGGTCATGTGGTAAGACGCTCGACTGTCAACCTGAGGGTCACTGGTTCGATCTCCATTGAGGAAAAAAAAGGATTTGACAGGAATGGTATGGAACCGTCCTTTGTGGTTTATAAGATATAATAGATTTTATCGCACTTCACACACTATGTGGCCCACGTCAAATGCATATAATGTTCATACAGTTTGGTGAATCGGCGGTCACTCGCTGTGGAGTACATGAATCAATTTCTTTAGTTTCATGATTTTATAATTAGGTTTCTTATTCATAATCAGCGAGGATAGGTGACTTTTTTTTTGTTTTTAGCTACTGATAAAAAACAAATTGCATACAAATATACAAACAAATTTAGTGTACATATAAATATGCAAAAATATTTAGTGTACAAACACATTTATTGTACATATAAATATACAAACATATTTAGTGTATATATAAATATGCAAACATATTTAGTGCACATACAAATATACAAACACATTTAGTGTACATACAAATATACAAACACATTTAGTGTACATACAAATATGCAAACATATTTAGTGTAACCTACATACATAAAGGCCGATGAACCACTTGGGGTGTTTGGAGGTTCGAGGGCCACATAAGGGCAAAGTACGACCCGAGGGCCAAATCAGACCCTCGGCCTGCTTCAGTTCCAGAGTGAAGTATATCACTATCTCAGCACCAGCACAGCACTAGCACAACACTAGCACATCACTAGCACAGCACTAGTACATCGCCAGCAAAGCACTAGCACAGCACTCCTGTAACACTAGCACCAGCACAGCACTAGCACAGCGCCAGCACAGCACCAACACAGCGCCAGCACATCACTAGCACAGCACTAGCACAGCACTACAACAGCACTAGCACAGCGCCAGCACAGCGCCAGCACATCACTAGCACAGCACTAGCACAGCACTAGCCTTAAATGTTATGACGTTGAATCTATATTAGTTCATGTCAACATTCTGGACACCTGCTCTTGATCAGGCATGTCAGTCAAATTTGACAAACCCAATGTTGCCCGCGACTTATCCTGCTTTCATACCCATGCTCTAGGCAAACGTTCCCTGTCGGGAGAGGGGTGTCTCTCTAAGCATCCAAAGAGTATCCTTCAGTGTGTGTGTGTGTGGGTGGGGGTTGCTAGGCTGTCGCCTCGTTGGATAATCCAAAAGAACGCCTCTGTATGTATATTTTACTTGTGTGTGGTTTATCTTTGAGTGTGTGCATCTAGGGGCGGAACTAGAAAACTTTGACGGGGAGGGGGGGCAAAACTTTGACCGGGGGGTGGGGGCCAAAACTGTTTTCATTGTCGAAAATTGGTCTTAGAACAAAAATATTTCGATAATTTAATGATGTCTTACTTAAACTTGCCTCCGCCCCCCCTCAAATCCGCCCCTTAGAAGTTTTGAAAAAAATGCATTTTAAACACTTACAATTTAATGTCCACTTAAAAAAAGGTTTACTTTAGTTCTATTTACATTACGTATGTACATTATGTATTTACATTACATATTTACATTACATATTTACACTACGTGTTTACATTATATTTACATTACGTATTTGAATTACATATTTGAATTACATATTTACATCAATATTTAGAATACATATTTACATTACATATTTACATCAATATTTAGAATACATATTTACATCACATATTTACATTACATATTTACATCACATATTTACATTTAGTTTGATATTTCTATCGTTAGTGGTTGGTCCAGTCGCTACAAAATGTATTTTTATTTATTTATTTCGCTGCGAAAATTGAGAAATAGAGCGTTAGAGGCTCCCAGTTGTCATAGTTTGTCGGGACGTAGAGGATTTCAGGCTACGGTCCTATTTAGGAGGCAGTTTATATTAAATGTTGACATAACTCAGTGACGACTTGTTTGCTAATCAATCATCGCAAAGATATCTTTAGCCAAGTGTTAACATGACGGCATAACTTGACAACTATATATATATACTAGTTGCAAGTACCCGGCTTTGCCCGGGTTTAAGATAAGGTTTTCTCTGTTTACCTTCTGTTTTCTCCCTACCCCCTCTCCTCTACCTTCCTCTCTCTCTCCCTCCCCCTCTCTCCCTTTCCCTCCCTCCCTTCCTCCCTCCCTCTCTCCCATCTCTCTCCGTCCCTCTCCCATCTCCCTCTCTCCTCTCTCCCTCCTTCTCTTCCCCGTCCATCCTCCCTCCCTCCTCATTCCCCTCTCTCTCTCCCTCCTGCCCTCTCTTTCTCTTTATCTCTTCCTCCTTTTTTTATCAAAAAATGAAACAAATTTCCGTCACCTAGCCCCAGTCCCAAACCAAAATGTGGCAAAATCAGTTGTGTTAGTGATGTGGCGAACGGCAGCTGAAATTAATTTTTTTTTCAAAATGTATATAATTAAGTTTCATAATGGTCATGCCATTGAATTAACATAATATAATATTTAAACATACAACTTAAACGCTCATAAAATTATGATAGATTTCAACCAATAAAACATACAACACCTCAATATCATATGAAAGGTTTAAAATCATTACACAACTTACACAAATCTGACACAGGGCAATCAGCATCATACAGAATATACAACAAGACCACCTGAAAGTAAAATCAAGATTTATTGACACACACTGATGTTTTCTAATTATTGATTTGAAAAAAAAAACCTCACAGAAGTCATGACAATGAACGTATTACCTGCCGATACTCTGAGATACCACACCAAAACAGTTGGTACCAATGAAGTAGCCAATGGAGTCAGGAAGAAAAATTAATCCTGAAATCCAATATTAAAATATTAAAAGTGCATATAAAAACAAGCAATTTAAGTCTTTTCCGTTTCGGACAAAGGACATTTTAGAGCATTTTAGCCGGTTACGCCGGACGAGATCCGTATTTTTTTCCCGGGTTTTGATAAATAGAGAGGGAAGTAATCATGTTGAATAACTGTTACAAAAATAAATAATGATTACGCCCCTTTGATGTGGGAAGGGTGGCCAAGTGGTGTAGATACTCGACTGTCAACCTGAGAGTCCTGGGTTCGATCCTCGGTGAGGCCCATGGAATTTTTCCAGGTTAAATTTGGTGCAAAGTCGTCCCACAAGTTCACCCAGCTTTAAATGGGTACCTGACTTAAGTTGGGGAAGTAAAGGCGGCTGGGCGTTGTGCTAACCACACAACCCCTTCATATGCCGAGGTTAAAGAAACAGATGAATTCCACACTTCATCTGTCCCGATGGCCCGTTAGGGCTAAGGGAACTTTACTTTACTTTACTTACGCCCCTTTGATTAGCTTTTATTATTTATATTTAAAATATAAGCAAAAACGGTACCTAGGAAAGTCTAAAATTCGGCCCTGAGATGTCAGATCGCGAAATGAACTTTTGATGTACACTTGGCAGGCCAAGAACTACAAAATGATATATACATCATGGGTCTAGGAGATATGGTTGCTGAGATATAGGGCGCTCCTTTGTTAATATAGCTTATATAGTAAAAAACGGTACTTTATAAGCCCCCTTTTACGGCCCTCAGAGGTCAGATCGCGAAACGGACAAAAGTCATTTCTTGGCAGGCCAAGACCTACAAAATGATATATACATCATGGGTCTAGGACTTATGGTTGTTGAGATCTAGGGTGATGACGGACAGACAGACAGACGGACAGACAGATAGACAAAACGGGGACAATAGAGCATTTTTTTTTCGAAAATGCTCTAAAAAAGTTAAATATGCCAAAGACTAAACTAAACTTTGGAGGGAGGGCGCGAAGTGATTTAGAGGAAGGCATGTTCAACTGTAGTTGATATGTTCCTCATATTTGATGCTCATAAATATCCTCACTGCAATTTGAAACATAATTCAGTAGAAAACCGCCAATCTTAAATAATGTCTGTATGTTGTATTATTGTTTACGTCAGTGACACTGCCAAGACAGGTTTAACCGTTAATGGGTTAATACGGTAAGGGCTTTAGGCCCTGGACAAATTTCGGCCCTCATTTATCTGTTTATTTCACAGTAGTGATACGCTTTGTAATTTATTTTATTTTTTTGCAATTTTAGGCCCTTTATTTTAAAACGTTATGCTTACAGTAACCTTAATCCAGCCATACTTACAGTAATCTTAATCCAGCCCTACTTCAAATACATTACAAAAGAACGTAAAAAAAAAAAGAATGCATAAAAATGATAATTTATAAAATACAATAATGACCGTATTTTGTATATTCAAATTCATTAGAGCATTTTCGAAAAAAAATGCTCTATTGTCCCCGTTTTGTCTGTCTGTCTGTCTGTCATCACCCTAGATCTCAACAACCATAAGTCCTAGACCCATGATGTATATATCATTTTGTAGGTCTTGGCCTGCCATGTGTGCAGCAAAAGTTCATTTCGCGATCTGACCTCTGAGGGCCGTAAAAGGGGGCTTAGAAAGTACCGTTTTTTACTATATAAGCTATATTAATAAAGGAGCGCCCTATATCTCAGCAACCATAAGTCCTAGACCCATGATGTATATATCATTTTGTAGGTCTTGGCCTGCCATGTGTACATCAAAAGTTCATTTTGCGATAGGACCTCTGAGGGCCGGGCTTCAGGGCTCCTAAGGGGCATATATATTATATATATAGCCCCATTCTACACCTTGTACGTTCAATAACCCATTCATTTGGTGCAAAATACTGCAGCACGTAGTTTCACCAAGATTTATTAAGAAACTCATCAAATGAAATAGTAAGTTTGTGTTCTGAGTTTAATCGAAAGTATCAGAGCTATGCAACAATTGACGGAGTTTTTGGACGATTAAATGACTACAATTTCGAATGTTTTCAATTATGAGTCCTATTTCAGTAACCACAAACCACTTGTAATTAGATTTAAGAGAAAATAATTTTTTTTCAAATATAAAGAAACGTCTTTATAATATTTTTTTTACAGATATATGCATTACACAATTGAATTTATAAACATTTCCAAAATTTACAAATATTTACTGAAAGCTAACAAACGTACTGATACATAACATGAAAATGCGCTAACACGTCCTGTGTCCAGAATGGAACAGGCTTAATTGCTTGTTATTATTTGTTTAGTATTTGTGCGGAATATTGTTTTTTTTTTAATCTCACAGCCATTTAATAAATTAAATATCTAGACCTTCATTTATTTTATCAGCTTGCACAGCCATCATTTAATACATTTTCTAGACTTTTGTGCTGTACTGTATTCTATTGAATGTCACACTCATGGCCGGTTTTAGACCGATTTGACCGATTGCTAAAATTGGGCCACGTGCCTGGCAGGGTCCCCGCAATTTATTTTTATAACATATCACTATCCGTCATGGATCTTGTCACAGGATAGAAGAGGGGCCTTGCAAGCATCCGTTTAAATTGGGCCCCACAATTCAAAAGGCCGGCCCTGGCCAAACGCCCCTCCCCCTTTCCCTTTCCGAAAAGGTGTTGCGTAAAAGGTGAACGGTGGCTGAACGCCTCAGTAACTAATATTATTAGAATGTATCGAACTGACCCAGTTCCCAGTTCTTGACCTTCATGAAGCTCATGACCCACAATGGTACTGTTGGTTCCAGAACAGACATCGACATGGTAGTCAACCAGATCACACCTGGTCAGAAACATGTTATTTTATTTGAATACAACAATATTGCATGCACATTGCACATGTACAGGAAACTGAGGGAGTGGGAACTGGTAAATAAACATTATCTATAACTAGCTGTACCCTGCAAAACCTTTGGATAGAGTTATATCCCCTTAGGCTTGTTCGGTACGCTATGCTAGATTTGTTTTTTTGGTTTCGGGCAGATCCGATTTTTTCATGATTGTATTTTAAACTGGAATATTACTGCTGTATTAATTCTTTATTTTGATCTAACGCAGAGCCCACACCACTATTATTTATATAGGTATTATATTTATTCCCCACCAATATTAATATAATTAGATAAATACATTTAAGTAAAAAATAGACACGAGTTGGCTATGGTAACACTAAAATCCACTCCTATATTTTGTTTCACAAACTTACCTGTCGCTATTAAAATGTATCTGTCTTTCAATAAGACATGTACAGGGGTAATATCTGTATAGGTCTGTAAAAACATAGAATAAAACCTCTTCAGCAATATTGTTTTCAAATTATACTCTCTGCTGTAGAGAAACATTCAAAACATTTAATATTATTGCCCAGTTAAAAAGGCCACTCACTTCTTTGCGTGCAGTTAGTCCCATCACAAACCACTGTGTCCCTGAAATGGACAGAATGGGTTTGACCGTTTATTTTTAGACATGCCATTAACCGTAACTTACACAAAATACTTTAAGGACAACAAAAAATAGTCTCCAGACAGTCACATTCCTGTGCAGGGGATGGGTGGTCGCAGTGGCGCAACCGGGGGGGGAGGGCAGGGTGGCTTGAGCCCCCCCCCAGACCAAATCATCATACACATTTTACTATATAAACTGCCCCCCCCAGCATTATTTTTTCTATATGTGAGCCCCCCCCCAGCATTTTTTGCTGGTTGCGCCACTGGATGGTCGTGCGGTGTAGAGAGCTCGACCAGAGGGGTCCCGGGTTAAAACCTCAGTGAGAACTTTGAGATTTTTTCAGGTCCTGGTGAGAGTCCCCAAGTCCACCTAGCTATAAATGGGTGGCTTTAAGTTGTGGGAGCTGGGCGTTGTGCTAACAACACATTCCCTTCATATGCCGAGGTTACTGTCACGTTGAGCTCTTGGGAGCTTAAGGGAACTTTTTAATTACAATCCAGTGCCATCTTAAAGCACCAGCCTGTAGAATGACATTTCCGAGGGCCATTTGGGTATAACGTTACTATGCCAGCTTAATATTTATATTTCATTGTTCTGGGTTGTTTAAGTGTTATAGACTCGTTCAAAATGTCAATTTATTCTTAACAGTGCGATGAAGTAATTCATTTTTTTACTCTAATATGAAATGGGTGATAAAGTTAATGAATTTAATAATGTAACTAATTTTCTTTGTTGGTGTCCCATCCTCCAATGATGCCCTTAGCAGGTGTAAGTAAAGGTGTTCAATGATAATAGACAATTTATATTCTATTTTTAGTAGATCTTTTTGTGATCTGGGTCTCAACACACTGATTTGCCAGTGGGCCCAATAAACAATTTGTAGTAGAGAGTATTTTAGTTTACTTTTTGAATAGCTCTCTAGTTATTTGTAAATAAGTATTAGATGAAACAATACAAAAAAGTAAAATAAAAAAAAAATTTCGTGTTAGTTTCAACGTGGTTTCAAATATATTAAATGTTTACATGATACAGTTTCAATGTTCTACATTAATTACCTAAGTCAATTAGGATAAATGCACCCAGCACAAGAAAAACAACTGTCTTCCCGATAAATGAATAAATGATTCCACCGAATGGGTAGCCAACTGAAATAAGAAGTTTAAATTGATACATGTTTATATACGAGTATTATTTAGTTGATGAACAGACAGGCAGACAGGCAGACAGACATATAGATAGAGACAGACAGACAGACAGACATATAGATAAAGACAGACAGACAGACAGACTGACAGATAGATAGATAGATAGATAGATAGATAGATAGATAGATAGATAGATAGATAGATAGATAGATAGATAGATAGATAGATAGATAGATAGATAGATAGATAGATAGATAGATAGATAGATAGATAGATAGATAGATAGATAGATAGATAGATAGATAGATAGATAGATAGATAGATAGATAGATAGATAGATAGATAGATAGATAGACACACCAATAGATAGAATAAGATTACGAAATACATAACATTCATGGCGTCATACACAGACTGAATGAAATAATAAATAATGATACTCAAAATTCCCAATGCTGCTCCTCCTAATGATATGCCCATAGCTTGACTTCTACTTTTATCTTCTGGATACCGTTTAGCCACAATACTCATACCTTGGTGAGAGAATGAAGAGTTATACACGTAGACTTATATACATATATATATATATATATATATATATATATATATCAGGCCCGTAGCGTGCGGGGTGCCAGGGGGCCGGGCCCCTCTGCGTTTTGTCTGGCCCCCTCTGCTTATTTGTTCTACTTAGTAAAATGACCTGCCCCCCGCTCTTGCTTGGCCCCTGCTGTAGAATGCCTGGCCCCTGCTGTAGAATTTTCACGCTACGGGGCTGATATATATATATATATATACAGTGGCGCCGAGAGCCAACATGGGCCCCAGGGCAGGACATCATTGTGGGCCCATTAATAAACAATAAGTCGTGAAAAAATTGACATGGTCGGGGCGGCCGGGCTCCCTTACTAATGCGGGCTCCCTGGCAATGACCCCACTGCCCCTTCCTCTCGGCGTGCCTGTATATATATATATATATTAGGGTGGCTCACTTTATAATGGAAAAAAATAAAGTTCATTTTTTATCATGAGTATTTTAGTTGTCTGGTTCACTGTGATTTAAAACATGTATATACCAAATTTCACACCATTTGGGCTCCTATAAATACTACCTCAGTGCACTTGTTATCCCATGTTTTACGGTATTCGGCTGTTGCATTAAATGAAAATTTTGCAATGTTTAAAATGTTTTTTTTAGAAACAAAGAACTATTATATTAAACAGTAGGAATTAAACAGTAAAATAATACTAGTTACATGACACATTAACCTGACTGTATTGCAGAGTGAGTAGTTCTAAGTTCGCCATTCAAAAATACACTTTAAAAGTTTTTTAGTCTGTGCTTTATGAGTCCTGAAGGTCTTCAAGTTGCGATCTCTTCAGTACAGTTGATTTTTTTTTTTGGATCTGGAAACTATTGGCGATGCTGTTCAACAATTTGAAGCAAGTACTGCTTTTCCTCCTCTGATTTGGTGAGAGATGAGTTGAATGATGACGTCAGTGCAATTCCCCGCTCGGCACAGACATTGACAACTTACAAGGAAGAGACCACTGCTGTTGCCTTCTGAAAGGATGCAAAGATACCAAATTCAGCAATTGATCTGTCTTCATGCTTAGTCAGCATTAATTGAGACAGAAGAGCTAAATCTTCATCATGATGATTATTTTAGACATTCACCTTGCATGGTGATATGCTCCTGGAACACGAAAACGCACCCCCATGGGTGGGAGGGAGGGGGAGGAATTCCTCACAGAAAGATAAGATTCAGAGTGAGAAGTTCTTTGTAATCTTCACGTGGCAAATATCTTGAGTTGTATTTCATTTGGCGGATATTTGAACAAAATGTGATGACATCTTTTTTTAATGGCTTGAGATTTTGCTCCAGTCGAACATCGTGGCACATACTAAATTCTGGCCAAAACGTCTTAAAGCGCTTGAATAGCAGCACATCCGGTCCAGTTGTACTACCCCCCAAATGTCTTATTGACGACGGCTGTGTTTGTAAACATACCATTGGCCAGTAGGCTCAATTAGGGGAAGTACCTAGCTCAATGGACATTAGTATGTCCTCATGAAAAAATTCTACCGAATGTGAACCAGACGGTTGTGTTTGTAAACATACCGTTGGCCAGTAGTCTAAATTAGGGAAAGTACCTTGCTCAATAAACATTGGCATATCAACTGGACAGTATACAAGCAAACAAATAGATCATGAAAAATAGTACCAACTGACTGCCAGACGGCTGTGTTTGTAAACATATCATTGGCCACTAGGCTCAATTGGGGGAAGTACCTAGCTCAATAAACAGGAGTTGTGTTAACTTCTATGCCAGTTAAATGAACAACACTTTTCGACCTAGTAGTCATAACTAAATGAATGATATTTATATAGCCGCAACATTTGATCTTATAACAATTGGTTTTTATAACCAAATTGAAATGCACTGGTGAAGCTGGCTATTTATATGAAAATCAAAACTTTTAAAGATTTCTAGAATTTTCCGGAACCTTCTCAAGGTTTCCACGTTTTTTTCTAGAAGCTTCTAGAACCTTCTAGAGATTTCATAGAACCTTTCAGAACCTCCTAAAATTGTATAGATTTTTCTAAAACTGTCCAGCACCTTCTAACATTTTCTTTGTGTTTTATATATAAATACTGACATTCGTTCAAAATGATTTAAAATTTCAGTGTCATGAGGCAGTACTAAAAAAAGTCATATATTCATGAAATTTTTTCTGTGCTGTTTTGAAGTCAAAGAAAACACAAAAAACAAAATGCGCCGAAAAATTTTGACAAAAAGTTATTTTGGGCCACCTTAATATAAATATATATATATATATATATATATATATATATATATATATATATATATGGAGAGAGAGAGAGAGAGAGAGACTTATTTATATAGCTGAAAGATAATTCATTTGTAATTATATAATAACGTTACTGTCGTTACATAAAGCTGTGGCAGATACTGACCAGATATGACTGCAGCCGCTGATCCAAGACCTTGAATAGCTCGTGCAATAAACAAGGGAACATAACTCTCAGCAACAGCAAACACTGATACAAATGAAGGGATTGATTTACTTTAGAATAGATAGCGTAAGAAACTCTTCTAATCAAAACGAAGTTCGTAAAAAAAGAATTATTGTGGATAAATATTTGTTTGACCTGTGCCTGACTCATTATTTTAATAAATCAACTTGATATTAATGTATCAAACTTTTCATACCGTTTTCTATAGCTATGGATTTTTTTAGTTTGCTGCTTCTAATTAAATTGTCATGAATGCGGTCCTCCTTACCTTACTCTCTCTCTCTCTCTCTCTCTCTCTCTCTCTCTCTCTCTCTCTCTCTCTTTATCTATCTATCTATCTCTTATTCTTTGTATTTATCAATTTTCATTCAACAGCTAATATAACTATATATATATATATATATATATATATATATATATATATATATATACTAGTTGCCAGTACCCGGCTTTGCCCGGGTTTAAAAAAAGGTTTTCTGTTTACCTTTTGTTTTCTCCCTCCCCCTTCTCTCCCTCCCTCCCCCTCCCTCCCTCTCTCCCCCTTCCTCCTTCCCTCTCTCTCCCTCCCTGCCCCCTCTCTTTCTTTATCTCTTCCTCACATTTCTCCCTTCCTCTCTCTCCCTCCCTAACCCCTCTCTCCCTCCCTCCTTTCCCCCTCCCTCCCCTCTCCACCTCTCTCCCTCCCTCTCTCTCCCCATTCCTCCCTCGGCCCAATTTGAGTCACGGCCAAGCGAGTAACCGACTGTGCTAGCGAGCCACACAAAAAAAAATCTCAATTTTTAATAGGTTATGCGCGCAAGTTCTATTCTATCATCGGAAAATGACGTCACAGAGGAATTTTATTTATGGCGCCGTCGAGATTACTTTAATATAGTAAAATACTAAAATAAAAAAAAATTAATTACAATTAAACTACCCATCGATATGAAACGAAACCTGTCCTATAACCTTCCCCATGTAATTATGTGTATGTGTAACAAATTTCACGTTATTTGTTTGTCTGGATCTTGAGTTATAAGGGAACAGACAGACAGACAGACAGACAGACAGACAACGAATGCGTCTTATAAGTATAGAGATAAAAAATGGAATCCATTTCATGTGATGTTTGATTAAAAAAAAACTTACCCACAGTTGAAATCAATAAAATTAGAGTGCCAGAGAACAGTAGAATAGGATAACCAAATCTGGTAGATACAAAATATATATTAAAAAATGTACCAAACGACCAATGTTATGTCTATTAAATCAATTCTATTATATTTTGTAATAATGTGAAAGTTAAAATTTATTTGCAAGAATTTATTTAACCGAACATGTAACAGAGGCACACCTGTATTTTAAGATAGAAAAAAATATTAATGCAGATAATAGAATATGTTACCAACACAGATAATAGAATATGTTACTAACACAGATAATAGAATATGTTACCAACACAGATAATAGAATATGTTACCAACACAGATGATGGAATATGTTACCAACACATATATTAGAATATGTTACTAGCACAGATGATAGAATATGTTACCAACACAGATGATAGATATGTTACCAACACAGATGATAGATATGTTACCAACACAGATGATAGATATGTTACCAACACAGATGATAGATATGTTACCAACACAGATGATAGAATATGTTACCAATTAATACCAATACAGATAAAGACCAGGATAAGAAAACAAAACACATTAGCAGTCCAGGGGCATTCGTATGCATATATAATGTTACGACCCTCTCGGTGCGCACCGTACAGTCTACAGAGTGAACGCGATGACGCAGTAGAGACAGTGACGTAAGAAGCCGGCAAGAGAGTGGCCATAATGTGTTGTTTTGATTTTATAAACAGATTTTTTAAGAGTTGTAACATTGGTGTCAGAAGCGGAACAGTCTTACAATGTTCGGTAAGAAATTAAACGAACTTTTAGTTAGAGAGTTAAAGGAAGAATTAGAAGAAAGGGACCTTCCAACTGACGGCAACAAACAACAACTGTTTAATAGACTTCATGAAGCTCTTATTGATGAGGGAATGGACCCGGAGAGCTACTGTTTTGAGTCTGAAATCGCAAAGTTAAGAAAAGAAATGAAAGAAGGCCGGAATGAAATGAAAGAATTTCATTTAACATTAAGAAGTGAAATAGAGGACATTAAGAAAGGTTTAAAAGGTGCAATCGAGAAAGCAAAGATTGAATTACCAAAAGTGAAAGTAGTAAATGAAACGACAACAAAAGAAAACATGACTCAGAGACAAAGTTAATCATTGAAGCAGACTTAGACATGCGGTCAGTTTTATCTGAGGATGTGGTCATCCATGAAGTGGTACCTGAGGATGTGGTCATCCAGGAAGTGGTACCTGAGGATGTGGTCTTCCATGAAGTGGTACCTGAGGATGTGGTCATCCATGAAGTGACACCTAAGGATGTTGTCACCCACGACGTGATACCTGATGATGTGGTCATCCAAAACGTAGCGCACGAGAAGGAACTAATCCAAGAAGAGCCGCCCAGCGATCTGAGCCCCTGTGAGAATGATCGGTCTGCAGAATGTCTGAAAGCTTGTTGCAACCGCTTCCCTGGTTACCTTGAATATCCAGACAACTTAACAGAGTCTGATAAAAACAACGTCAAGAACAATAAAACACAACTAAACAAAAACCACGAATGCATGGAAATCACAACAGTGGAGCTGATGCTAGTGCCAACGTTTGGCACTGCAACGGCAAGATCCCTACAGGTCTTAATTTCGTGCACAATCTGCCGCGCTTCGATAACAAGAAAGATTTGGTGACCTGTGATGAGCCACCTGAGATGTTGGTGACCTGTGATGAGCCACCTGAGACGTTGGTGACCTGTGATGAGCCACCTGATACGTTGGTGACCTGTGATGATCCACCTGAGACGTTGGTGAATTGTGAAGAGCTACCTGATACGTTGGTGACCTGTGATGAGCCACCTGAGACGTTGGTGACCGGTGATGAGCCACCTGAGACGTTGGTGAATTGTGAAGAGCCACCTGATACGTTGGTGACCTGTGATGAGCCACCTGATACGTTGGTGACCTGTGATGATCCACCTGAGACGTTGGTGAATTGTGAAGAGCTACCTGATACGTTGGTGACCTGTGATGAGCCACCTGAGACGTTGGTGACCGGTGATGAGCCACCTGAGACGTTGGTGAATTGTGAAGAGCCACCTGATACGTTGGTGACCTGTGATGAGCCACCTGAGACGTTGGTGACCGGTGATGAGCCACCGGAGACGTTGGTGACCTGTGATGAGCCACCTGAGACGTTGGTGACCTGTGATGAGCCACCTGAGGAGCTGGTGACCCATGAAGAGCCACCTGAGACACTGGTGAACCGATATGAGCCACCTGGGGAGCAGAGACGAAAGGTAGAGGAGGAGCAGGAGACCAGCAGAGTGCATCGGAGCAGAGGAGAACGAAGCAGGACAGGGATGAACCTGGCCATTGACTTTAATCTGGTCAGTTCAGTATACATTCATCCTAGCTCTGTCAAACGCAAAGCATTTCGTTATTGCTACAACGTGTGTTTCGTCATCGTCATGTTATTCGCAACAACAAGAAAACGTGTTGTTGGGCCTCACCAATGGGGGGTCAGTATCCCGAACGCCTGCACCTGAGAGAAAACCTACCTGGTGAACAGCCAGATTGCTATGGGGACGAACACGATCCTCCCCGCCCCACCACGGGGATATTCAATCTCCACAGCCTGACAAAAGACATGCTCTGGTTCATGTGGACAGACTGTACATATACTGTTGTGAGAACTGACCTGTCCGGGACGGACAGATTTAAGAGGGGGGCAGTGTTACGACCCTATCGGTGCGCACCGTACAGTCTACAGAGTGAACGCGATGACGCAGTAGAGACAGTGACGTAAGAAGCCGGCAAGAGAGTGGCCATGTTGCAGTTGTTGTTTTTTTTATAGATATTAGTAAATACTCTTGGAACCCACGCCGGCCTGTGTGTTGTTTTGATTTTAGAAACAGATTTTTTAAGAGTTGTAACAATAAAGTATGTGACTGCTTAAGTCTGCCAGTACCAAGAGCCACCATCATTGCTCATTCAGAACAGGTGCTATTATAGCCCCTGGTAGTATTGCAGAGGCTCTACTCACATATCTCAGAATGTCTCTGCCTTAGGCCTCCAAAAAGCTAATTAAGGGCCTGTAACATAATTTTAGTTTCATTCGATGCTAACAGGTTTAAAATATAAAAATATTCACGCAACGCTAGTAAATTAAAATAACTTTTGCAACTTTTGACTTTTGTTTAGTCCATGCTTAGTATACCAGATGTAGCTATTCAGATTACTGTACCCATTTATACTTACTTATTACACAAAGGTCCAACTAAAAAATTTGCCAAAAGCTGGACAATGGCCTTTGAAGATAACAGCCATCCAACTCGACTGTTTTCACTGAATGCTGCTGCCGAAAAAGGAAACTTTGGGAGATGATTATGTGTCAGATTATAATTACTTGTATTAGCCCAGGGATCGTGGAACTTGTGCCATTTTGCAATCTCCTTGTCTTCGTTCATAGTCAATAGAACTTGCATTTCATGAGGGGACAACATTGGTAGGTGCTTCCCGGAAGTGTTGTTGGAGAAACTGAGGTATTCCTCCTTGTCCAGATTTAGCAAGAAGGCGGGAATGATTGGTACTGAAATAGTGAAAGACTTAGCTCATACGTAATAAATAAGGGGATGAAAAAATGTACTATCAGTATATTTTAAGTCAGTTGTCAGTGGCGTAGGGAAGGGTAGAGATGGACTGGGCGGTCCTGTACGAGAGTCATGTACTTTGACACTAGTAAGGGGTGGTCCTGTCCGGGCCTCAAGTACTTTGACACTAGTAAGGGGTGGTCCTGTCCGGGCCTCAAGTACTTTGACACTAGCAAGGGGTGGTCCTGTTCGGGCCGCAAGTACTTTGACACTAGCAAGGGGTGGTCCTGTCCGGGCCGCAAGTACTTTGACACTAGCAAGGGGTGGTCCTGTCCGGGCATTGTGTAATTTGACACTAGCAAGGGGTGGTCCTGTTCGGGCAGCAAGTACTTTGACACTAGCAAGGAACAGATATTTCCTTGTTTGTTTGTTTTCTCGCGATAATGTGTTGGCATTTTTAGAGTCATACCCCCTGGCGCGACTTATGCAGTCTACTCCACTGTTGTATGCACATAGATGAATGCCTCGCAATACTCAGACACAAGTTTTTTACACAGTTTGTAATAATAACATGAGACTAAAGACCGGTTTGTGATTCACAGAATATAAATATAAAATTGTCATGTATCTGATGTGTCTTTCTGTGCTACGTGTATTTTTGTTGGACTCAGCCAACCTGTAAGAATGCTATTGATAAAAACAAAATTTCTATACAATATTAAGTTTATCCAAAAGTAGACTAACGCAATAAAATCAGTACGCTATATTTCTCCTACATCTATCATTTTTAATAATATTAGCAAACGTAATTAATACAAATGTATCTAAAAAAACTTACCAACAGATGTCAATAGCAAATTGTCCAACATGTTGGTCAGAAATACAATCACCAAGGCAACTCTTCTAGAATCACTGAGCTGCTCTCTCAGTGGATCAAGAGCAATAAAACTATTCAAAATACGATACCACATTTCTCTCAGTTTTACCAAATATGCCATAGTATATTGTTGAAACTACCTGTTTTTATTGCTGCCTGCATATAAATATTGTTTTGAACATATTATATGGATATTATTTTATTTTAAATAAATCCACTTAGTGTGTTTCGTTATTGTAGAAATTTGATGAAAAGTAATGTATTACTGAAGACGATTATTTTACAACTCGCGAAATTTTTGTATATATTTCTTTTAAAAAAAATACTTATCAAAGTACCTGAGCTAAAATTTTAATAAACTACTTTATCTATATATTTGTTCACTTAAGTCTATAACAACATTCTAATAGATATCCATGTGAACAGATGAGAGTCCAGACACAGCGATAAAATGAGACGAGCCATGGGGGAGATCTAATATTATAGCTATCTAAATGGGGTCGACTTGATTGGCAGGACACCATTACAAACATAATTTGCTTGGTTGAACTGATTAACTTAGAGGGAGCGAGGTCCAATCGAATGAGAGATATACTGTCTCAATTCTGCAGGTTCCATTTGTCACGGTCTTCTGGTTTGTTACACTGAATCAGAACGAGGTTGTTGAAGAAATTGTCAAATATAGATTAGAGTCAGCTTTTTCTTTAAAGTGACTTTTGTGGCTGGTTATACGTTTACTAGTTGTATCCTGCAAAACTTTTGCATAGAGATATATCATAGTTCAACTTTCAGGTTATCATGAAAATGTCATTTTATTCATATGTTATGATTATTTTTAAACATTTATCAAATCGAGACGCAGACAAGAGACCATTAATAATTTAACAGGAAATAGTATTCTTACTATCCATATACAGCAGACAGACTTAAGACGGAAAACATAGATATATATATATAGATATATTTACACTTTTGAACAGTTAAGACTAATACAAGAAGAAAAAAAAAGGAAGAAACTTCTGAATCCTTTTTTTTTTCCTTGCATATCTAAGCCGTTTATATTTCGACCTATCCAAGATGATCTTGTAGGCCTATAATTTTTTAATGTAACATGTTTTTTTATTAGTGTCAAGTGATATTGTTTCATTATTACACATGGATAGCAGAAAAACTATGAATTGTCTTTTTTTTTTTAAATATTCTTTAAAAGCTTTTAAGCTATTTGAGACCATTTTTAGGTACAAAATAATCTATCCTTATATTTATAGCACAGTAGTTCTATCAGACAAACAAAATACATTCCCAAATTATATAGATATAGTTGATGGGGTCTAGGAGACATAGCATAAAGTGTTACATTCCTTTTGCTTTGCCATGCCCGAACCTTGCCATTCTGGTAGCTTATATAAAAACTATTTAAGATGATATTTTTGAATTATTCTCGAATGACAACAATACTGTAACAAAATACAATTTTTAACATTTTTGTCTACACCAGTTAGAAATAATAAAAGTTAGTACACATATCATTGGCTGTACAAGAAATTAAGTTCAAGTAATTTCACGAAGAAGCAACAAAGCTTCTACACTCTACAGCATGGATTTAAAAAGGTAAATACAAGTACCACAGTTCGCTTAAGTCCTTAGTGGTTCTTCGTGGCAGATAGGATTCATTTGTTCTGTAGCCACGGCATACTAAGCACAATGCCCAGTCGCGTTTACTTTTCCTACATAGGCCTATGTCAGTTACACATCAAAAAAAAGAAACTTTAGAAACTTTCACCGACGTTCGAACCCGAGGTCGACAATCAAGCGACCATCTGTCCCTTAAAGGTACATGTAAAGTAATAATACCAAATGAATAAACAGTGGATGATGTATGGAAGGCTGCTATTTGTAAAAAAAATAAACACACGCACATAAATAAACGACCTATTTTACTTTAAAGTTTTATCTCATTTCTCATGATTCATCGACATAGGTCTACGCTCTACAGTTTATACTATTCAGGCCTTCGTAGTCTACAATAATGTTTTAAGCTAGAACGATTTAAAAATAAATAGAACAAAAATGTATATATGATAGAAGGAGTGGGTCCGGAATTTGTTTACATAATCATAATGCTGGGTAGGGGACGGTGCCTTAGCGAGCTTAACTCGCTCCCAGGTCACAATACCTTTTTAATACCTTTTTAGCCCCCCCCCTCCCATTCGAAAACCATATGATATTATATGTAAAATATACCATATTGCGCCCCTTTGTAAGTAGCGCCCTGGTCATGATGCCCCCCCCTTGCCCACCTCTCTGGGAGGGGGTGAAATCTTGCCTATTATTTAATATTTTAACTGTCTTAGTTACCCTTAATAGCTTCGATAATCATATTCGGATCTGTTTTAACTTAAGAAACAACCACCCATATAATAATATATTGCAAGTGTCCAGCGGAGTATGTTCCGAATCCATTTCCAGAAAAAGTTTAGTTCATTGATTTGCATCTTTATCACATGGTCATGTGGTGTGTGATTGAAAGTTTAATTTTACGCGAGTGACTGAAAAGCAGTGTTCGATTTAAGAAAAAAAAAACAATGCCCGGGGGGGGGGTGAAAAACAAATTCTGCAGAGCCGGGAATAAATGTCTATGGTTTCATCCCCAGCATGGATATATTAGTTAAAGCAGAGCCAGGTGTGACAGTTCAGTGCCGGGAATATCCCCAGCGGTCAAACGAGCCCTGCTGGACGGTGTTTGTGCGGGGAGTGGGGGGGGGGGGGCAACAACAACGAGTGAATGTGTATGACTCGGGATTGTTGACTGGGTGTGGCCAGAGACGTTACATGAGATGTTCTTGTAGACAGGGTAAACTTAGGGTTAATAGCGGTAGCCTTGACATCTTAATATGCGTTAGGGTTAGGCGATGTTGATTTTGTCAATATTTTGATTTTAAAGTACCTGACGATATTAAGACTGTCCGGATCTATATACAAACGACAGCATAGCATTCAGTTGTTAAAGTAATTATGAATTAAACAATTAGTAAGTAAGTTAGCGATGGGATGGGGGAAAGTGGGGGGGGGGAGGGGGCGTGAGACAGGTTACCTGAGGGCGGCAAATACTCTAGCATGATTGAGGGCCCCTGTTGTCAATGATTATTATGTACCCGAGATTTACAAGCATCCACATTGACAGTTGATAAATCCGTGTGTTCAATTTAAACGTATCTGCTGAAATCGTTCATATTTTCCTATCATTTATTTAGCTTAGTGTTTTGGCCATTGCCAAGAGAAAAAATCCATATTAGCCTAGTACTTTGCGAGCATCGTAAATATATGTCAGTGTTTCCTTTTGCCGTTCATACATAGGGCAGTGAATTTTCCCATAGCAACATTGCAAGGCTCTTACGCTTCTGTATTGAGGAATAAAAGTGCATAATCTTCTCTAGCTAATTTTACGCACCCTATTCAAAATTTTCAAAGCAGGGAGAATATGTAATATGTCTTTTCGATTTATTTCTTCACATAATTCTAGCTGAACTTGATTATAAGCTGGTCAGGAACTTATTAACCACACAGTGAAGTAAACAATGTCTGAGGATACAAAAAAAATAACCGACTATAATAATTTACCTTCTCTACCGCCGAAACCGCCAATATCATATTATGCATATTCAAGGTAATAAGAAAACTAATTATAGTCATTAATGTCTCTTGATTTGGAAGTTTTTTTTTACACTTTAAAGACTTATTAAAGTGTGTAGAATTTCGAAACAAAAATTAAGCCAATTTAATTTATATTATATAGTAATATAGCCTAAATAAAAAAAAAATAATATCTTATAACTTAAACGCAGTGGCTACGGCACCAGCAAGTTAGCGTATGAAAGTCACTGACCTATAATCATCAAAAGTTGCAATTTTAAAAAAATTATTTTTTAAAATATTTAAATATAGGGTTAGGATTATGGATAGGGTTAGGGATAGGGAAAGGGTTAGGGTGTGGAGCAATATCTATGGCTGGTACTTGGACAAAAAAAATACGAGTTCTGACTTGCTGGTGCCGTAGCAAGTGCGTAACTTAAAATACTATATAATTACTATATATATTACTATATATATAATTAATATATATGCTCCACCACTGCTATTATGACAGGGTGTTGTGTTCATGCCATGTAATCTTTATTTATTGTTGGCTGTGATGCCAGTCTGCAATGCCTACAGATCAATGGGATGAATGTTCCCAATACATACGTCACCAAGGCAGAGCAAAAGGAATTAAGCACTTACCAACATTGGCCAGAACAGCAGGGTGTATGTACTGCTGATCTACTAGAATAGCAAGGCTAGGGTTTTGACAGAGGGGGTGGGTGTTGTGTGCCTAACCCCTCTGTCAGAAATGGCAGGCTGCAACAGTGTGCTTGAGTAGAACAGAGTGAAAGAGTGTTGTATGCTGTCAACATCAGTCACACTGCAGCTGTGATACCATTGAAATCAATATCCTCATCGACCACTGGTGACCCCAATGATCTTCCCCTTCTTATCAATTTATGTCTCCTAGACCCCATGAACTATAGCTATATAATTTGGGAGATTTATTTTGTTTGTCTGACAGAACAACTGTGCTAAAATATAAATATAGATTATTTTCTACCTAAAAAATGGTTTTCAAGATATGGAACTATTGTTATTTTTTAAATCTTTGCACTGCAATTAAATTGTTTCTTTTTATGTATTTCTTTTTAGCAAATGTATTGTATAACTATTTCTATTGAGATTTTATATAGGACTGTTGATGTAATATTTAATATATAGTTTATTGAATACTTTTAGATGTATTATTCTTATATAAAATAATACAAGTAAAAATATTTTTAGACACTTACAAGATGCACCATATAAAGCTTTGATTGGAGTTGTGATTGATGCAAAAACTCCAGAAAAGGTATAACAGCTAAATTTCTTTTTATTTCATTTTTCAAATCAAAGGTTTGTAAGTTTAAAAGGAATAATTATTAGAAAATTTAAATTTATTTTAGTACCAAGGCAATTATTGTTTGAAGGCTGTTCATACTCTAAGATAATTTAAATTATCATGGTCAAATGAATGATATTTACTTATTTTGGATAAATAAAAGATAAAAAAGATTCTAAATATGTATGGATCATTATCTTTATGGTCTTATACCATTAGTGGCTTTGCAAAAAAGAAATTTTACTTTTCCGTACACTATTCCCCTTAATATATATATAAACACAGTACCACTCTATCATTTCAGTTCCAAGTTTTGCCTCGACACAGAGTAAGATGTCAAACTGGACTAACAAATCGTTGGCGTTTTCCAGAATCTTTGTATAGTGACATGCTGGGAACAAAACAAGCTCTAAAGTCTCTTAACATGCCATTCAACCACAGCCTAGCCAGTCACATCACTGGTATGTACCCAACTTGTAATCCACATTTAAATAGTTGTAAAGATTTTGGCTATGCCAATGAGCATCACTGGAGTCTATTAAAGAAAGTCTCAAAACCCCCAACAAAAACAGAAGAAGAGAGTGCACAAGTTAGTGGCCTGTCACTGAAGCAGTATTAATATTGTAATTCATATCAGTTTTACCTTGGTCACCTGACCAACATTAACTAAACATCTTTGTGGTTGTTGTGGTGAATTCAATGAACAATATGTTTAACACCAAATATTTACATTTTATCTAACAATCTAACAGTTGTTTGTTTTCATAATAAAAAAAAAAAATAAATATATATATATAATTGCGCTATATTTTTGTTTAAAATATAATTATCAATGTGATTTTCATTTCTCAATAAAGTCAAAATGCTGCACACGAAAATAAGTTTTAAACTGTAATAAGAAGATTTATATCGGATTTCAGCTGTAAGCTTATCCTCTTCTTCATAATGCATCATTTAGTTACAAAAATATTTATTTTATTGAATGTACATACAATTATAAAAAGAATTTAAAAAATCTGTCAATATATACATGTTCAGTTTTGTGCAGAGTATTTTCATATCTGATTGTGATAATATTTTACTCTATATATGTATTATATATTATTTGTAATTTAATTAACTTAACTTGTCTAAACTTTGCACATTTCATTTAACATAGTTGTTTGAAACTGTAAATGCATATAAATATTTATTTTCAAAACTAACAGCAAATAAACTTTATAAACTTCATTCATGTCTCTTGTTTTTCTTATTGTTTTTTTTTTCTATACATTTATAAAAGCCTGTGTTATTTGTTTCTGATTTGTTTAAATATTCTGCGGATGAGATTCATGAAAATACATTTTTGGAAATATGACAGATAAACTGGTACGTATTGACTATTATTGATGTTGCTTTAATATTGGCTTTTCATATCACTGCATTTAATTTGACTTATATATTCTTAAGGTGTTTTTTTTTCTTCCTTACAATCTTTACATCTGCATCACAAAAGTTCAATTTTTTATTTGAAGTTTATCCATATGCAGTTCAAATAATTCTATTTTTTTTTTCCACCCTAAAAATGTTGTTATATTTATTAAACAAAGTAGTCAATCTAAAAGGAATTTAACTGGCAGCAAAATTGTAAAATCTATATAAAGCACGTTTTTTTTTTGTTATGATAATGATGTTATAAATTTAGTTTTCTGTGAAATTTAATCCTTTTTTACTCCTTATATACCTCATATGTCAATATTTATTGTTTAAAATATCCTTCGGTAGATTTATTTAGTAAAAGTCTATAGTATAGATCTGATATAATTAAAAAATAACATGTCATTTTGAATGCTTATTATGGAATTGAATATACATTATCAATTATTTTAATAGGAAAGGTTGTATTAGGAAACAAAATTATAAATGT
Organism: Bulinus truncatus; assembly: GCA_021962125.1. NCBI lineage: Eukaryota > Metazoa > Mollusca > Gastropoda > Planorbidae > Bulinus > Bulinus truncatus. The sequence continues at coordinate 5,364,046 of JAGDYQ010000025.1, read as the reverse complement.
TGATTCATACACACTATACATTCAAACATTTTATTTAACATTTTTATAAAATTCTAGTTACTAAAAAACAGTCACTAC
>JAGDYQ010000025.1:5347191-5363468 GCA_021962125.1 Bulinus truncatus | reverse complement strand
AACTAGTCAGATGCTAGCAGCTGAGTCTGCTGCACATACAATGTGCCAGAAGTCAAAAGTTTGTGTTGAGTAACTTATAATGTGAAATTGTACTTTTTCTGTTCTTCTATAAACCTTGAGTTGACAAACCCTGGTACTGATAGCTGTTATGCTTTTTAGTTTTGCTTTTTAGTATTACTGTTTTTAAATGCTCTCATATTTGATTCTGTTGAATTAGTTGTAATTTTCAGTGAGCATAATGTGCTCATCATTAATTTTGATTACATCACTACTTTTGTTGTGCTTCCTCATTCTAGCTGATAATGACATAAAAAGACATATTTGTTATGCAACAGAAATTTTTTTTCTGGGTTTATAAATCCAACATAGAGTATTTCTACGTATGTGGCTGGTGACAATGGTGGGTTGCTGCAAAATAAATGGATCTTTTACCAAAATGTAAATAATCACAAATCCATTCCTTTATGAAATTATGTGTAGCAAATCTAATCGTCTTAAAATCTTTTATTCCCTTTCTTTAATCTCAATCTTTCTTTATAGGTAGGTTGTGAAAGATGTAACCGTTTTTAAGTGGGTTGCTAAGCATAAAGTCTGAGAACCACTGCAGTTTGTGTGAGTGATGTCCCCTGTAAGGATGAGATGAAATCCCATAGATCCTATAAACCACTAAAGGGACGGTTTTTGAAGTGCCCATGAAAACACCACAGGAGACATAGCGTGGAACTTCATTACCTTAAATATCCATTGGTCCTCGCAGATCTAAAATTGACCTGCAGGTCAACAGTGGAGCGCTTTACCACACGACCCTCTGTCCCCACTGCAGTAGAGACAATCATATATGCACATAGTAGTTCCATGCCTTTGATTTAAAAAAAAAGATTTTATTTGCTAAATTTGGAGGCATAAATATGCCAAAAGATGGATATCACATTCACCAGTGTTCCCCAAACTTTTGACATGTGTACCCCCATTTTTATTTTGGTAATACTGAGTACCCCTGATTAAAAAAAACTTTGCATATATTGTTTTTTCTGTCAAAGTTTTCCCGCTTTTCATTTTTTTTGTAGTGTGTATTTACCCACTGTTCTCAGCCAGAAGCAGTGCATATCCATTCCAAAGGTTCCGCATACCCCCAGAAAACACATCATAACATTGACTTTGTTTATCTAAATGCACAAACCTATTTGCCTTAATTTCATTGAATTTGTCATAATTAACTTTTCATTATGAGCCTGATTAATGTAGAGCAGGTTATAGATCCAATGGCAGCACCACAACTCAGTTGAGTCGAGCCACTGTGACACATAACCTGAAATAATCTAATGATCATTCTCAGGCCCAAAGTGCCTTAAGTCATTCGCAATGCATAAAATTTGACAAATTAGTCTTATTTCATCAATTATTTTACTCTTGTGAATACGATCTAAAGACTCAACCTTTTTTATAACAAGAGTAATATCTGCTACAATGTCTGTACATCATTTGATAAAAATCACCATAAACTAATTGTTTTATTAATTACTAGTCTGTGAAGTTCCTGCATGGATGTAATGTTTATCTCTTATATCTTATGAACCACTAATGGGACAGTTTTTTTGTAATGCCTTTCTTTCATCCCCACCTTAGCAGAGAATGCAATGGTGGTAGATGCACCACAGGAGACATGGTAGGGCCTGTAACCATGACCTGAAAAATTACTTTGGTCCCCCAACCAGATATCAAACCAGGGATCCTCAGGGTTTACGTTTGTGCAGTTCACACTACTGCCACTCGACCCCAGTTATTTACTAGTAGCTCTTCCCATTCTCTGACCAGACATCTTCCCTCACACTTGCCTTAAATACAAATTTTATTGCTAGATATTTAATAATTCTTGCATTTTTGTGACACGCTCTATTTTATGGATGGATAGCCGAGTGGTGTAGATACTCACCTGTCTACCTGAGAGTCCTTGGTTCGATCCTCTGTAAGAACCATGGGAATTTTACCAGATGAAATTTGTTTCAAAGTCGTCCCATAAGTCCACCCAGCTTTAAATGGGTACCTGACTTAAGTTGGGGAAGTAAATAGGCTGGGCATTGTGCTAACCACACAATCCCTTCATATGCTGAGGTTATATAAACAGATGAATTCTACATTTCATCTGCCCCGATGGCCCTTTAGGGCTAAGGGAACTTTACTTCTCTATATAACTTATATTAATAACAGTGTCATAGAATTTTCATATAGTGATCCACCTAATTAAATTATAAATATTTAATCTCATTAGTACTCACTTTTCTTTTATTATTTTTTTTTCATTATTAAAATCGTTAAAGGGCTAAAAAAATATACAGTAAATAAATTTGCATCCTCTTAGTTTAACTTAGTTAGAGACATATGTATTGATCAACATTCTGCCCAACCCTTACGTTAGACACCCAATTTTTATTTATTCTAAATAATTTCAGGTAAACTAAAATAGACAGAAAATAAGGCTTGGTTAATAGGACATATGTTATAAACTAGTTGAGTTAAAGTGTCATAAATATTCATACATCTTACTAAAGTATAAATTAGTATCATTTAAATTTCATTTTATTCTCAGCAGAATTAATTAAAATAATGTTTTTCTTCATTATCATATTTTATGTGGCGAAATGTAGAGTTGAATAATTTATATCGATTGAATTCATGCAAAAAAACTTAAGCGTCCACTTTCAATGAAGGTCATTATTGGTTGAAGTTAAGCTTCCACCTCTCAGAAAACTTTCTGCACGGAACATTCAGTGGATAATATTTTGGCCTCAAAACTGAAATATGCAAAATAGTGCAAGTCATCTGACTAAAACAAACTGTTTGTAATTTCTTTCTTTTAGTATGAAAAGACTGTTAGGGTTTAAAAAGAGACTACAGTTTCCCCAAAACCTTTTTTGTAGGCACTCAGATTGACCAAGCCAAAAAAGAAAGATTGCTTGATGTTTCTAGCTAAATTATTTTTGTTGAAACCTAATATTACAAAAATATATATTAATTAATCAATTTTGCTTACACTCTCTAGAACTAACATTTGGAATAGATCAATCAATAAACTTTATCATATGGATATTGTAGGTAGACATGGATAAGCAATTATTTTCCTTGTAAAAATTCTATATTAGATAGTTTTGTCTTAAAAATTGTTTCTCTGTTGAAATCCTAGGCTTTCGTCTTTTTTAAAATAATTTTATATTTATTTGAACTTTTCTTTTTCCAATAGTTTCCCTAGTGGAAAGTATAGCTCTCCATAAAAAAACTGTGCAAGCATTGAAACTGAAAATTTTCAATGCTCAGCTTTTGGTATCCTGACTGGTGTGCATGTTTCCATTAAAATATTATTGCAGTAAAAAAAAGATGGAATTTGTGACTGGTGGAGGCATAGCTTAAATAGTTCAAATATACCAAATTTCAATAATATCAACAGTTTAAAGGAAGTAGGTCATATAAAGAATCATATCAGGTGGTTGATGTAGATTTTAAAATTCATATATCTCTTATTCTCAAAAAATACAAAAGACATGAAAATAACTAGTGCATTCCTCTGGCAACTGGTTAAAACATGTAGATTTCGTAAGATGAGAATTATGAAGCTCTATGTCCAAAAACGAAAAATTTTCATCTGAAGCTACAGTATTATACTTTGTCGTTGTGGGCTCCATCTCCTTTATTTTTGGTATATATAGTGTCAAAATTGAGTTCACAACATAACAGTTGTTTTCTGTTCAATATGTTCAAAGTACACAAATGTGAACTTTAAATTTCATTTTACTCAAAATCACTTTTTGTGGACATGGAACCCCATAATTCTCAGCTGACGATTTGTTAACTGGCCAACCAAGCATACATGCATAGCTTCTTCTTCTTTTATAAATACTCGCTGTAATGCCTAGCTTGGCCCAGAAAATCTAGGTACCATGTGAACCCCCACCTAATCATTTTACTTAGTTCAAAAGATATATAGATGCAGATTAAAAAATTAATTCTTGGTGTAACATTTTCTCTCCCCTGTAATTAATCAATGATACACCATACATTAATATTTATTCCACCTAAAATCCTCTAGACCTTGAGAATTTCTTTCATATTTCCTAATTGGTCCTTACGCAAAGCTTTGTGTATTGACTAATAATTATACAGGTAATTGTAATCAACTCTTTGTTGACATTAACACCAAATTTAAAAACATGTGGTTGTGTCTTCACTATTTTGCTGCTACTTATTCCTGTACATCGGCAGTTTTGAAATCTGAAAGTGATTTCTTTTGTATAATGAATATGACAGATCCATAAACTGCTATCATAACAGAATGTACTTTCAAAGGTTAATAAATAATGCATAGCCAAAGCAGATTTGATAGGCTAGAAACAATAGCAGTGGTTGTCTAACATTTATTTTTACCCATTAACAGCAGGATAATTTCCTTTGTTCCCTCAATTATTTGCTTTTTATATGATTTTATTTGATTTCTAGGAAGTTCTCATTCCCTTTTTGAAATTAATTGTTACACCCCCTTTTTGGGTAATTTACCCCAATTTGCTGACCTCTGGTTTATAAGGCAGGTAAAATACACTTTCAGCTTTGGGTTTATATTCAATATATTTTGTATCTGTCGACATATAAAAAAATTAGTTTAACTGTTTTTCCACAAATTTCCACCCCTTTGTTATTTGTGTTGCAGAATCATCATACCATGGAAAGAATTTAAAAATACTTTACATGAAACTCACCCGATTGGGTCTCCTCTTGAGGCGATGGCACTGAAATCAACTATTGACCTCACGTGTAATGATTATATATCAGTGTTTGAATTTGATGTTTTTTGTCGGTAAGTGATAAAATTCATTTGTTTAAATTATTGTTAATTTGATTTATGTATCCCTTTATCCACAGCTCTGTTTTACATTCAATTATAATGTCTGGTGTCCTTATGTCTTTTTTATATAACTCATTACAATAAGCCTCAGGAAGCAGTCAGCAAAGAATTCAATTTGCCTGATAGACAAATGTCTTTGGCCAATGCAATGATAGTTAAATAAACAAAACATTGCAATCAGCAGATTTCACCATTCAAAACAAGGAGTGAAAACAATGTAAGCTAGGTTACATTAAATATAGATAAAAGAATACAATAGTTAAAGATTTGGGATTTGATTAATACAAATCCAGTTAAGCCTCTGTTATTATACAGTTTTTTTTACGCTGAGACTCATCCAGGAAATATGAGTAATTGATTTTTGAAGTAGTTTGCTCCTTCTAGGGATTTCTGCTTGGTCTATTTATACACCAACACAATTTATATACATCCAGTGGGCATAAGTTCTAGACAATAGTTAACCTGAAGGAAATATTTTGTAGCATTAAAGCATGTAATGAAGTGATTAAACACATCCTGTTGGGCTCATCACATGATATCTGAATCTTGAGCTGTGATTCAACTTGAAATAACAAAAAAATTTTGATGATGATGAATAGGTCTGTAAAGTATATGTAACGTTATGGATTTTTTGTATAACGCTACGTAGTTAAATGTTATGTAGTTTGTTGATATTAGGTTATGTAGTAGCCGATATTCTCTCTGGTTTTACTTCAAAGATGGTAGCGTTCAGTCTCTTGGCACTCACACACACAAAACACCATTAATAAAGCCAAGTTCCACGATTCAATAACATTTATTTAAATAATAATAAAAACACATATAAATGCACTCAAGTGCCAAAATATTCACAAATATGCTTTAGCAGAATAAACGTTGACTGTGTACTGTAAATCTTCAACTTATCTCTGAATGTATACTGTCTTCTCGTATGAGCAAGAGTACGTATATTTAATAACTTGATTTCTCTCTGAACACCTGTATACTGTCTTATCTTATAAGAGTACGTATACTTAATAACTTGTTAATATATGTATACTGTCTTGCGGTAAGAGCACGTATATCTAACATGTATACTGTCTTACAGGCAAGAGTACGTATATCTAATATGTATACTGTCTTGCGGTAAGAGTACGTATATCTAATATGTATACTGTCCTACAGGCAAGAGTACGTATATCTAATATGGTGTCTTGATGTTTCTATCTCTATAGTCGGTCTGTTGATCTGTACATCTGTCGTCAGTCTGACGAAATCTCAGTTACATCTCTTATTTATGTGACGGTGAATTATCACATGCCCCAAAGCCCCAGAACTTTTGATTGGCTCCCTAACACCCTTTCTAACTCATCTACATATTAATGAATCTTATTCCAGCCTAGAGATTGTTGCGGCTAAAAACTCACTATGGGCTAGTATTCCTTTGTCTGCCTAATTACATCTATCGTCACCTACCTCTGGGGGTCATAGACCTGTGATGACAACCAATTTTACCCTAAACAAAGATACCGCTGGAATTCTAGTTATCAAAACATATGACTGTGTCCTGGACCCATGAGTTTTTTAATGTTGACTAACCAACTGAACCAGTGGTTCTAAAATTGTATGAATCTATCTAAAGCTATTGTTACAGTATATTTTATGTGAAGAAAAATATTTTCAGTTTTGCAATAAATGCTAAAGAGATAAATGAAGGGTACAATATAAAAATGTTTAGTTTCCTTTTTTTTTTTTAAATTGCCAATTTAAACATTTGTTTGTTTTATTATGGAAAGTTTAATTCTATATAATGCTGCGATTGATTTCTTCTTTCATTTCCTTTATTTGTTCATTTGCTTTTCTTTTAAAGTTTGTTTCAGCCTTGGGCTAATCTTCTACGCAACTGGAATGTACTGGCAGTGACTCATCCTGGCTATGTAGCTTTTCTGACATATGATGAAGTCAAAGCTAGATTACAGAAATATCTTAACAAGCCTGGCAGGTGTGGTAACCAAAATTTGTACCTGAATCTAATTTAATTATACAATTCAAAAGAAAATTAAAAAAAAAAACAAAAAAAACTAGATTACTGTAGATCCATTTCTTATTCTTTCAATATTTTTTTTAGCTATGTATTTAGACTTAGCTGCACAAGGTTAGGGCAGTGGGCTATTGGCTATGTAACCACAGACAGGCAGATCTTGCAGACCATACCACAGAATAAATCCTTGTGTCAAGCTTTGTTAGATGGTCAGAGAGAAGGATTGTAAGTTGAACTCTCTTTATAACCTTAAATTATACTAGTTTATTTTTTACCTTAATGTTTTTTTTTTAGTTTTATATGTGTTAGGCGGCCACTGAAAAGGATAGTAATGCTCTGTATATCCAAAAATTATGTTTATCATCACATTTAGTGTCATGGTTTTCTTTTGACATTTTTTTAAAGAGTTATGTTAAAATGTATTAACATCATTTTAGCTGATTGTTTGCAATTAAAATATAAAAATATGTATGTGGGTGTGCCGCAGATTTATTAAATGATATTGGTTTAATTTATCGTACATGATGTTTTACTCTTCCCATGCTCTTGTTCTTCTTTCAGCTTTCTATACCCTGATGGTAGAAGTGTCAACCCAGATCTTAGCAATTTAGTAGCTGACAGCGAAGAAGACCACATTCGAGTGACACAGGTAATAAGACTGATTTTTATAAGCGCTCACCAAGAACTGATCATCCCCTGCAATGTTCATTGTTGATGATTTAATGAGTGGTTCATAAGATATATTCGACTTGGTGATAGTTATAAATTAATAGCTCACTTCAGTCATCTTCACTTGCTTTCATGTTGTGTTAAAATTGACTTCATAATTTGTTTTCTTTTAACAGAATGGCATAAAAATATATATATATATATATATATATATATATATATATATATATATAATTAAATAATGTAATGGCATAAAAAGAACATAGAAATACTAACTTTTGAAATCAGATATGATTTACCTTTCACAAAGGAATGTATTGTAAACTTAATGACCATAATCAGTAGTTAGTAAATTTAAAGCACTACAACATTACAAGCTGCATCAACCAGATTAACAACATAAGCTTCACCTAAAACATAGCTCATCCATTGGGATTTGTGTTTAATTAACTAATCATTTTTAGTTTGAATAAAAGCAACTGATTGACAAGAATGAAGCTGTTAAGCTTATTCTATAATTATTGATATCATCATTGTTGACATGGTATTTAAATTCTTCCTTCTCACCCATGTATTAGAAACGTGCATATTTTATAGCTACATTTATACTTTTTTTGTTTTTTTTTTTTTATTTATTTTTACTAATTTTTTTGTCCCTAGGAACAATATGAACTGTACTGTGAGATGGGTTCAACATTTCAGCAATGCAAAATTTGTGCTGAGAATGATAAGGACATAAGACTAGAGCCTTGTGGGCATTTACTATGTACTCCTTGTTTAACACAATGGCAGGTGTGTTTTTGTGTGAAAGATTAGCTATGCGCTGTTTTGATGTTTGAAATAATTTCATGCCATTATTGAAAGGAGTAAAGATTCCCTTATAAAGCTTATACAGACCATCATGATCAGATGTAGTGAAGTGTATCTGTTTCAGTGTGCGTGAAGTCCCTGTGTGGATGAGATGTTTATCTCTTAGATCCTATAAATCACAATGGGGTGGTTTTCGCAGTGCAGTTCTTTCATCATCACCATAACCGATAGTGCAATGGCCATGGAGGCACCATGAGAGACATGGTGGGAACTTTTAACCATGAAAATTCCCTTGGTTCTCACTGAAAAGAGAACCCAAAACAATCAGGTCGACATGCAAGCGCTTTACCACTCATCCATCCATACCCTATCAGTTTCAGTGTGTGTGTGTGTGAAGTCCATGTAAGGATGAGATGAAATCTCTTAATTCCTGTAAACCACTTATAGGACATCTTTATGCTGTCCTTCTTTCATCCCTACCATAGTCAATAGTGCAATGGTCATCAAGGCACCACAGGAGATTGGGGGGCGGGAATTCCGCCATGATCTGATATATATCTATTGGCCCGCACTGGAGATTGAACCAGAAACCTCCAGGTCAACAGTTGAGTGCTTTATCGCATGACCATCCGTCCCCTTCATCTGTTTCAGTAGCTACTGCTATTCTGTGGGGTTGTGTGGTTAGTACAATGATTCGCCGCCTTTACTTTCCCTAATAAATGTCAGGAACCCATTTTAACGCTGGGTTGCATTGGTCTGATGTCAAAAAAATGATAAAGAATTGGGGAACTTCCGGATAGCATTCCAGCGTTCTGCCACCTGTCAAGAATGAAAACTAATACTGTTATTGGAGTTATATTGGTATTCAAGGGTTAAAGGACTAAAGTGGGGATAAACTCTGACACCACCCCATCATGCAATTGTTGTGGCCATATTTTACTCTCTCTTGCTTACCCTATTTTTTTTAAAGGAATTTTAGCTTCTGTAATTGAATACAAGCTCTGTATATTTGTGTAAATTGTATATGTCTTATTTTAAAGAAAATATTTTTGATTTTGTTAGTGAATTATTTTTTTAAAGATTTTTTTGTGGTGCTTTATTAACAATAATGAAACTTTTTATCCCGGAATATTTGTTTCCCAGGACTCTGATGGGCAAGGGTGTCCCTGGTGTCGCTGTGAGATCAAAGGAACAGAGCAGGTTATTGTAGATCCATTTGATGAACGCCAGGTGGTTAAAGCTGGATCTAAAACGCCTACCCAGGATGTTGATGAGGATGAGGTTAGCCTACTAAACTGCTTTACTGCATCATATTTTGTTCATAAACTTAATCTAGTGCTAATAAAATAATTTTTTGTCTAACTAAGGATGTTGGTGGCATGTCATCACTTCATGCATTAGCAGTTGGCACCAGGGTAAGATATTTAATTTTAAACTTTGTTAAAAGAGAGCTAATGCTGAAAAGTAAGTTAACAGAAGAATATTTTATATTGTGAAAAGAAGAAAAACATTTTTTTTCCCTTTTCACCATGATCATAATTCATTTGTTTGAAATTTTGGCTGTATTCAGTGTCATTGAAAAAATGTTCACGTAAAATAAGATTTTATTGGTTAATATTTGATTTAGGTTATGCCATCAACTAGTTACAATAGTAAAGTACAATGCTAATTTTACATTACATTTAACATTATTAATATTTTTTAATTTGTCTTTAGTCTCAAGAAGGGAAATCCCCTTTTGATTCTCCTGCCATTGCCAAAAGAACAGGCAACCATTCTTCAGACGTCCCACCTCCTGTGCCACCAAGAAGTATTTCACCTCTACCTTCTCCATGTACTTCACCAAAGCCACCAAGGTTAGTGAGCTTTGAGACAATTATAATTTCTTAACTTTGACAAATGATCTTTCATTGATTAAATTTTATACTTTTAAATATAATGAAACCAAAAATTGCATTTTCTTAAATTTAAGGAATATTTTTTTTTAACATTTCCTGTAATTATTTTTTTTTTTGGTCTGCCTTAATAAAATGTGACCCATTGCAGGCGACAGTTACCACCAACTCCATCAAATGACACATTGTTAAAAAGTCCAGAAACAGTAAATTTTTCAGCAAAGTCAGCAAACAGCACTAATTCACCATCAGGTACATCTCTATCAGCATTGTGTAATTATCATAGTCTTTCAAGTCAATGTGTGTTTTTTTTCCGTGTCACAACTTGTCTTCAATAACAATATTTCTTCTCCTTAAAGCTAAGTCTGAGGTAACCAAAATTTTAATTACAAAGCTTGACTTCAGGATTTGATTTACTTTATTTCAAGGCTTCATTTGTTCTGTTTAATAGCTTAATTTGTTGGTTGACAGACTGAGATAACTTATTTTATGATAACTGGCTGTTGCCATGGATTAAACATAAATTTCATCAACACTTTTCTCATCATCTCATTATTTTTCTTGTATTTCAGGGATATCATATGCAGAAATTCGTTATGATATACCAGTCGATCATGATTCATCATCATCCATACCACAGCCAATTGAAGTTGTCTACGACAGGCCTCTACCTGGTATACACCCTGCTGGTATGTCCTCTACACATCTTTTGATACATTTAGAAATATCATGTTAATCTGTTGCATTTAGTAGACTTAATTGTAGTACAATTTAATTTAATGTGAGCACAGTTCAGAATTGTATATGTAGTTAAACAGTTCAATAAAGTATCCTTGCAAAGATCTTGATATTATTTTCACAAAATATGTCAAAAAACAACTTTTTGTATTAACCCTTTAGATCTTGAAGCCTTTGACTAAAATCCCTTCCCCAATCTTGAGTTAAGAAAGATAACTCTTGTCAAAATTACAGGTTCTTTATTTAAAAATTAATTTTTAAAAATCTGTACCTAATTTAGCTAGATACCCATTACAAACAAACAAAGAAATGGTTAACACATATTTAGAGAGTATAATTAACATGTTTATTGATAACTGAATTCCAAAAAAAAAAAATAAATACTGTGGCATCACCCAATAGCTTGTTTTTCTTTAGTTTTACCTAGTGACATCACCAGACCATCTTATTTCATTAATAATTTCCTTTAAATCTTCATCTGACTCACTATTTTCCATAAAAACGCAAATTAATATGCTTTTTAAATATATATCAATATCTCTTTAATATTCAATCAAAACTGTATCTTCAAGTTATGTATCTAAAAATGCCTAGAATTTCATTCATTCATTTTATCCAAAACATGTGACAAAATCCACTAAATAAAAAAATTCGAAGAAAAATCTATTATTGACCTATTTTTATACTGTAAACGCTAAAAAATAGACCATTTTCCTCTCTTTTAAGCAAGTTAAACTTTTATAGCTAAATATAGTTTATATAAAACCCTGAATCTAAAATATTGGAACAATTTTTTAAAATAGTGGTGATTTGTGCCTACACGACGCTATCAGTAGAGGCGGCGACTACAAGACGTAAAGGGTTTTAAAAAAAAATCCATCATACAATAATGTACCTCGTCCTATATTTCATTATTACTTTGATGTAAAATGTACACATTTTCACAAAGAATGAGAGTGTTAGGGATTGTTATGTATTGCATAAATGTACTAGTTTAGTAGTATTTTTTCACAAGCACACCTATAAGTATTGGCAAGCTATGCTCCATTACCATGAACAGTAGCTTACACATTATCTGCTAAAATAGTGACATTTCACATCCGTGTGCTTCAATTGAATATTTGACTGCCTTGATACTCGCAGGTACAGGCGCTGCAAACCATGATGACAAGCCTCATTTGTACAGACTCAACAGTGATTACGCTGTACCACCCCCTCGCTCAAAAATGCACAGGGAAGATAATTCTCCTGCAGTTTTGTAAGTTCTGTTTACTTCAAACAAGGATTACCTTTTTCTTTTGCAATACTGAATTTGTTGTCTTTTTTTTAAACTTACTAAAGTGCTGTGCTGTCTGAAGATATCCATAAAATTTTGGGCTGGAATTTGAAAACTGATTATACATTTTTTAGGGCTACTTGATTGTAAAGTTTTCTATAACTTGGGTATATTTTCTTTAATGCATTGTTTTCTACTTAGTTACATGCAAGACACACAAGTTATCTTTACTAATTTGTAAAAGCTTTATAAATGGTATACAATTGAGAGCAGCATTCATATTAAGGTGTATTTTAAGATGAAACACTAGTGTAAGACTGATACAGTGGTTTTAAAGCTACTGCTTTAACTACTGATCTGTCCCATAGAAAACCTTACAATAATAAAATTATTACATGTAATATTTAAAATGGCATGGTTATTTAACTTAATTGAATACCCTTGCAAAATTATGTGCTGTAAAAAGCTCCACAGAGGCAACATTTGTGAGACATGGGCCAAACTTTAAAAAAAATATCTATTAAAAACTGTTAATTGGCATAGTATGCCTTCTGTTACTAAATTCAGTCATATGCTGGTTTGAAAGAAATTTTATTGAGGCTTGTGTTTCTCTTATTTCTTGTGGGATGGATGGTTGATTGGTGTAGATGCTCAACTGTCGACCTGAAGATCCTGGGTTTAATCCTTGGTGAGAAACCAAAGAAATTGGTCCATGTCCTAGTGAAAGTTGGCTTGAAGTCCCACAAGTCCACCCAGCTATAAATGGGTACCTGACTTAAGTTATGGAAGTAAAACCACACAATCCCTATTTATGCCAAGGTTTTAGAAACATGAATTCTACACTTCTTATGCCCTGAAGGCCCTTTAAGGCTATGGGAACCTTAGTTAATATTTCTTGTGTATTGCTTTATTTTATAACTGTAGAATTTAATGGAAAACAAATTCAACTTTAAGATCACTTGTGTATATTTCAATTTCTTATGTGTTTTTACTTGTGAAGAGTTCCTCCTCCACGACGAGAAGGACTGCGAGAGAACCACGACATAAACAAGGAGAACGATCAAGTCACTACAAGCCTTAATGAAGTCCAAGTAGACACTCTGGTTGCCATGGGCTATGGCAGGCTTCAGGTGATAGATGCCCTCAGGGTGGCTAGAAATAACATCAAAATGGCAGAGGAGATTTTAGAGACCTTCGTTAAACAAAGTAACGTCTGAGTTTTTGCCTGTTATTTATGTCAATAATCTACAATTTGTGCCCAGCGCAGACTCTTATGACACTGGTGTACTTAGTAATTTTGTTTACTTATTAACAACATAAATATGTGCTGACTTAGTCTGTACCTTATCTGCACAAACATGTTCTTTGAATGAACAGGTCTGAAAGACTGTTTTTTTACAATACTTTACAATAGCTAAAAAAAAAAACAACAACATTGGAGTGAATGATTTTCTTGGGGTGGTAAATGTAGCATTTGCATAAAATAATTCATTCTATCTGTAAGCAGAACATTTACCATTTGGCTCATTTGGAAGATTAGATTTTGAAGATAAATCAATCTCATCTTGCACTTATTAATTGAGAATCTCTTGAGCATAAGTACTGCAGAGTTGAAAGGGTAATAGAAAATATTGTTTTGTGGATAGACAAATTATCTTATGTGACTATTAATCTGCTTCTGGCTTCATTATGATTTTATTTTGCTGGTTTCCCCACCCCACCCCCCACCCCCCCGCCACCAAGTCCTATAATTCAGTTATTACTCACAATGTGATACATTTAACTAGATGTTGAAAAGAAAAATTTTTGTGCAATATCTTATTTAGCTACAGATTTTTCTTCCTAACTGTTACTCTTTCAGATTTAGTTGTTCAATTAGTAGTTTGTTTTTTTTTTTGTTTTTTTTTTTCCTATTTTTAATCAATTAAAATATGTATTTGTAACAATACAAATTGTGCTGCTTGAATTAGCTAACCAAATTGGACATTTGTCTAAAAATGTTTCCCTTTAACACTTGACAGCCATTTGAAAATCCCTGTGTTCAAGACTAGAACTATAATCTAGATCAGTGATTCAAATTCTAGGAAGACATTTCAGTTCACTGGTGTTCAAAATCATCTGCCCTAAATTTCTTGTAAACATTTTTTTTTTTTTTTTAATTTTTTATTAACGAAAAATATTTTGTGGTGTATATCATGTCTTTCCTTACTGTAATTCATCCCATTGGTCCTAATTTATTTCTGTTGTTTTTGCCATATATTTTTTTTAATTACCAGTGGCAAAAGTCTGTCATCTTAAATAATCCCCCCCCCCTCCTATCTTTCCTCCAGTTCTAAACATATTGTGTAGAAATTAGTGAGTGCTTTTCTTTTACTTCTAAAAGATTTATCAAGCTCATTTTATTTCTATTTTTTACGCTTAAAAAAACATGTTAGTTTTTGTTTGTTGGTTTTTTTTATTTGTTTTATTTTTTGTCTGCAGAATGGATCTGTAAAACTTTTTAGGTTGTTTCTAAGTAATTAAAAATACCATTATATGAGGTATATATTGATATTGGCATAATGGTGTAATTGGAAGCTTGATATTTATTTTCTATGTTGTTTTGCATCATTTCGATGCCATTTGCTAACTCAAAGGCTAGAAAGAGACAACGGATTTGACCCATGAGGTATTCAGTGAGTAGAAAATTTGATTTTTTTTTTTTTTTTTCACAACCTGCTCATGTGTCTAATCTTAAAATCAATTTATTGCTCAAGTCTTGATTCTTCCATTTAATTAATATTCTCTTGAAGTATTTTTTTTTTTTTGCTGTTATGTAATGGAAGTATTTTATGTACAGACACAAGCCTGCATAGCTTAGTTTGTTAACTTTTTTTATTTGTCATTTTCCCTGTTATCTGTGCTAATCTGCATATTAAGCACAAAAATTATTGTTCTGATTTCTGATTACTAACATTATTTGTACTCTTTGCACATTCATTTTGAGTTTGTAAGTCCTAAAGTATTAATGAGCTGCAACTGTATATATAGGCAGGCTTTCATGATGATTAACCATTTGTTATTGTTGTTGTTTTTTTTGTTTATTTATTGAACATTCTTTGCACTTTCTGTATGACTTTTTTTTTAATGTTTTTTTTTTTTAATAATCTTTGCGATTTATTTATTTTACAAGTCCTATTCTTCCTATAAGTAAAATATTGATAGGTCATTGCTATAAACGTATTCTGCGATATTTTTTCTGAAAGCGTGTTGGTGATTGGTGGAAAGGGCCAAAATGACACATAAGGATTATAAACACACTGACACATATAGAGATAACAAACTCTCACAATGAGACATTTGTACACAAGATATTTTATTTAATATAGTTAATATAGGTCTTACGTAAAATTCCTCCTCCCGCTTCAAACATAAGTGACAAAGAAGTGATGATTCAAATGTGCTGCAAATTACTGGCAAATATATAATACAAATTTCTCCCCTTTCATTAGAGGTTTAGCTCAATCCAGGCCCGTAGCCAGGTCAAAGTAAGCAGGGGGCACCAATACCCAGCAAGGGGCTATTTTCTCATTTTAGTTACTTTTTCTTTATTTTTTCCTCTTTTTCTTCTTTTAAAGCGGGGGGGGGGGCACCCCCTAGTGCCCCCCCCCCCTTGGCTAAGGGGCTGGCTCAATCTATAACTCCAGGTTTTTGATATAGTCAGGGCCGGATTCACAGACTTATTATGTACCCTGCAAAATAAAGGGGCCCCAAAATGTTGAGTAGTATACAAAAATTTAAAAAAAAAAAAACAACTTAGCCATTTTTTTTTTTTTTTTCAAAATGGGCCCTCAAATTTTTGTTGGCCTAGGGCCCCTAAAATTGTAAATTAAGCTCTGGATATAGGGATGGTTCAAACACTACCTTTCTTTATCATGGACCTGGGTTTTGGACAAAACCAACAGAAGGAGATTTGAACTTAGTATTGAATAAAATATC
>JAGDYQ010000025.1:5172074-5346691 GCA_021962125.1 Bulinus truncatus | reverse complement strand
TATCTATCTATCATCTATCTAATCTATCTTATCTATCTATCTATCTATCTATCTATCTATCTATCTATCTATCTATCTATCTATCTATCTATCTATCTATCTATCTATCTATCTATCTATCTATCTCTATATATACATAAACAATTATATTTGTATTTAATGATAACTTTTTCGCAAATTAAAAAAAAAGCCCAATAAATAAGACCTCTGTTCTTTCTAACAAATCATGTGTTTAATAAATATAGATTAGTATTAAATTAGATGTTTGGATAATCCCCTAGTTGTGAACAGCTACTCTTGTAATATTAAAATCTAGCATGTTGACATATATATTATTCCCCTTTTTTCATTTGTTGTTGAGAAAAATAATATTTATAGCTATAGAAGCCTATAATATCTTGTTTATTTTTTTTTTAGTGAAAAGATAAAAAATATTATAATAATAAAAAAAGGTGAGTTTGAAAGAAGTACAATTTTCCTTAAATGTCTGTTTGTAAAAAAACACTTTTGTGTACATTTAATGCACTAATTCGTTTTTTTTTCCTACTTTTTTAATATTAAACTTTTGATTAAATTTTTGTAATAAAAACTAATCATAAGTAAAAAAAACAACGGTTAAATGTATTAAGAGAATTTATTACAATTCACCTAGTTTTGACTGACAACACCAGACACCCAAGGTAGTTATAAAAATGTCTTGTTTTTAACACTTGTAAATTCTCTCTATTATATATTTAACTAGCTTACCCTGCATAACCTTTGCATAGAGTTATATCCCCTTAGGCTTGATCGGTAGGCTAGGTTATTATTGGTTTCGGGCAGATCCGATTTTTTCATGATTGTATTTTAAACTGGATTACTGTTGTATTAATTCTTTACTTTCGATTTAACGCAGAGCCCAATTCGCTTTTATATACATTACTAGCTGTACCCTGCAAAACCTTTCCATAGTGTTATATCGCCTTAGGCTTGATCGGTAGGCTAGGTTATTCTTGGTTTAGGGCAGATCCGATATTTTCATGATTATATTTTAAACTGGAACACTGTTGTATTAATTCTTTACTTTCGATTTAACGCAGAACCCAAATCGTTATTAATTATATATACGTTAAACTAACTTGAATTCATCATTTACAACATTTACTCTACATCTCTAATTGAATCTACACACCTTTACAATCTCCCTTGGGTCCAGCTGGCCCTTGTGGTCCAGTGTCACCTGTTTTATAGAAAAAGAAAAACATAGAATTGAAGTCAACCTTCGTCAAAACATTCATCTGTGTAATTAAATATCGAGGGCCTGGACGAGGTTCAGTGTTTTGACTTAAAGAGAATCAAAAAAGAGGCTGACAGTGTCGTTATTGAAACATGTCGAAAGAGGCTGATAACACAGCCCAACAAAAAATTTTTTTTTTCGAATTGCCAAGAATGTTTGAATGAATTTATAGCAATTCATGGGTGCTGATTTCAAAACTGCCACTGCTTTTGCTGAATTGGCTCTAGTTTCTGAGATATTGGACATCCTTGAAAATATGATTATACCCTTTGTGTAAAACAAATGCTATAAAGTTTGCTGTCTTTTGTTTAATTAAACTATACCAATTTATAACTTGGTTTATTTTTTTTCTCTTTTATGCTGCTTTCTAAAGACATCATGAGTTCATCACGAAGATGCTGCAAAAATAATCAGAATGTATTCTGTTACATCTGTGGAGAATACATGATTGAAAAGCAAAGAAGAAATATAAGCGACTTTTGCAGCAGGCATATTTGGCTTATTTCGGTGTGAAGCTGGGAGACCAAGACAAGTCTTGGGCTCCCCAAAAGGTCTGCAAAAACTGTGTGGAGAGCCTACGGCAGCGGACAAATGGTGAGAAGAAAAGTCTAAGTTTTGGTGTACCAATGGTATGGTGAGAGCTGAAAGACCATTTTGGTGATTGTTATTTTTGTATTGTGAATGTTTAAGGCTTCAATCGCCACAAGAAATCTAAGTGGGATTATCCTGATCTTGAATCTGCAAGGAGACCAATTCCACATAGCAGTGAAGTTCCTATACCAGTGTTTACTGGATTATTAGAGCTTTCACCATCAGACTCCGACGAGGGGCAAGATCTGGAGTTTTTGGCAGGTGAAAACAGTGGAAGCGATTATGAAGGAAGTTCTTCAACACCTCAACCATTCAGCCAAGATGAACTCAATAACCTTATACGAGACCGAAATCTGTCCAAGCAAGCATCTGACTGTAGGTAAAGAAAATATCATCAACAAGCCACTGGTTGACAAAAATAAGATCATTCTCGGACCGCTTCATATCACATTAGGTTTAATGAAACAATTTGTTAAAGCTTTGGACAAATCTGGCAATTGCTTCAAGTATATTTGCAGATCATTTCCCGTATTGAACCTGGAGATGCTGAAAGCTGGGATTTTTTACGGTCCTCAGATTCGGAAACTCATCAACGATCGAAATTTTACTAATTTCATGGATCACCTTGAAGCTTCTTCAATCTTCATTGAACAGTTTTGCTTCAGTTGTCAGGAACTTCTTAGGTAATAACAGAGCAGAGAATTACGAAGAAATGGTGCAAGATATGCTCGCTAACTTCAGAAACATTGGAACAAATATGAGCATCAAGGTACATTACCTGCACTGTCATTTAGACAAATTTCCAGGAAACCTTGGGGACTTCAGTGAGGAACAAGGCGAGAGGTTCCATCAGGATATGAGGGTGATGGAGGAGAGATATCAAGGAAGATGGGACATACAAATGATGGCTGACTACTGGTGGAGCCTCCAGCGCAATTGCACCAACGACATATACAAAAAGAAGTCGAGCAAACAGCGATTTGCTAATGCATTACCATAAACATAACGGACACATAACGTTTTAGAGCATTTTCGTGGCAGGCCAAGACCTACAAAATGGTATAAACATCATGGGTCTAGGACTTATGGTTGCTGAGATCTAGCGCGCTCCTTTGTTAATATAGCTTTTATTGTAAAAAACGGTACTAAGCCCTCTTTTACAAATAGTGATTGTGACTCATTACTAGTTACAGAAATTACCAATATTATAAAATCATGAAATAAATTAAAATAAAACAGTACTATTGAAAACCCTCACTGTTTTATTCATTCTATGCAATGATATCTGCTTTAAAATATTTGTTTAAATTTACCTTTGTAACCTTGAACTCCAGCTGGTCCCTGGGGTCCAGTATTTCCTGTAAAATAAAACACGGCTACAGTTATATATATTTATCTTAACTCGTATTTTTTAAATAGGCTTTAATGTAAGTTCCTGTCTGACGTAAAATACATGTCGCAGGTAGTTCGATAAAGCTTTTATCTAACTATATCTGGAAGGGTAAAATATGGAAAGTGGCTCAATACTCATCAGATGGGTGCTCTGCTGATTTTCTTTTAATTTTAACCCATAGTGCTCTATGCCATATGTAAAGTATTTTTTTGTGATAGATGATAAGCACGACTTGAAGTGTAAGTATTTTATGCATGTTTTCAAGCTATTTAATGTATTTTATTTATCTTGGAAAATACACATAAGTCTCTTTATTAAATATAACGTACTGTTTTTAATTTATGAATTAGTGAGTTTTGTAACTTACGTTTTATCGATAATAATAAACTATTTTAAAACGTTTCTGTTAGTGTAATAAAACTTTTTTTTACCTTGGGGTCCTTGCTCTCCTTGGTCTCCTGTGAATACAAGTAAATATATAGGTTAATACTTGTAGATGCATAAGTTAATACTAGTAGATACATAAGTTAATACTAGTAGATACATAAGTTAATACTTGTAGATACATCAGTTGATACAATTAGATACAAAAGTTAAAACTAGTAGATACATAAGTTGATACAATTAGATACATAAGTTAATACTAGTAGATACATAAGTTGATACTATTAGATTCATACATTAATACTAGTAGATACATAAGTTGATACAATTAGATACAAAAGTTAATACTAGTAGATACATAAGTTAATACTAGTAGATTCATAAATTAATACTAGTAGATACATAAGTTGATACAATTAGATACAAAAGTTAATACTAGTAGATACATAAGTTAATACTAGTAGATACATAAATTAATACTAGTAGATACATTAGTTGATACTAATAGATATATAAGTTAATACTAGTAGATACATACGTTGATATTAGTAGATACATAAGTTATTACTAGTTGATACATAAGTTGATACTAGTAGATACATAAGTTGATACTAGTAGAAACATTAGTTTATACTAAGGGATATATTAGTTTATACTAGTAGATACGTAAGTTATAAATACACGTAAATACCTAAGTCAATACAAGTAAAAATTTAAAATACTACCAGTAAATCCCTTTATTTTCTACAAGTAAATGCATATGTTATTGAATAATTATACGTTTACCTATTTATATTTGATATTGTTACACTATATATATATATATATATATCTATATACATATATATATATATGTTTATTTATAGAAAGAAGGATAGTCAAGATGTGTAGAGCGCTTGACTGTCGACCTGAGAGTCCTGGGTTCGATCCTAAGTGAAGACCAATGGCATTATTCCAAGTCCTGGTGAAAGTTGGTAAAATGTCTCTCAAGTTCATATACCTTTAAATGGGTACCATTAAGTTGGGGAAGAAAAGGCGGGCAGGCGTTGTGTTAATAACACAATCCTTTTATATATGTCGAGGGTCGATAAACATAATTCTACACTTCATCTGCCCAGATGACGTTTTAGGACAAACGTAAATTCACCTATATACATATATCTTTCCCAATAGCTTGAGAATTTTGACATAGCGTTGCAATCAAATACGTGCACCTTACTATATACCTGTTGACGACACTTACCTTTGTATCCTGCATCGCCCTTTTCTCCTTGTTGTCCTTGATCACCTAAACAAATGAAGAAATAATATTGAGTTAACTTAGTTCAGCTATTTGATGTTGTATAATAAATGCATGTAATTATGTTGTCGAAATTAACATTGCAACAATGAACAGCCGGTAAAATAAAACACATTGTTTACCTTTGGCTCCTGTTAGACCGGTATCACCTACCAGTAATAAAAACATACAGAAAATATCACATAAAATATCACATAAATTATCACTTATAACATCACATAAAATACCACTTAAATTATCACATAAAATATCACTTAAATTATCACATACAATATCATATACAATATCACATAAAAAAAAAGTTCCCTTCTTAGCCATAACGGGCCTTCGGGGCAGATGAAGTGTAGAATTCATCTGTTTCTATAACCTCGGCATATGAAGGGATTGTGTGGTTAGCACAACGCCCAGCCGCCTTTACTTCCCCAACTTAAAGTCAGGTACCCATTTAAAGCTGGGTAAACTTGTGGGACCACTTTGAACCAAATTTCACCTGGAAAAATTCCATGGGCCTCACCAAGGATCGAACCCAGGACTCTCAGGTCGACAGTCGAGTATCTACACCACTCGGCCACCCGTCCCACAATATCACATAAAATATCACTTAAATTATCACATACAATATCACCTAAAATATCACATAAATTATCAATACAATATCACATAAAATACCACTTAAATTATCACATACAAGACCACATACAATATCACATACAATATTACATCACCCGGTAAAATTTGAATGAATAATGCGATATTTTAAAATGGCATGTGTTTTATAAAGTGTTTCCTGATGATTTTTTACTTTTTTTCAGTTTTAATTTCGTTTTGTTTGATTGAAGTGTCAAATGAGCTGCAACAGAAGACTAATGTGAACCCAATAAACCAAATGGGTGAACTATTTAATTTCATAGGGCTTTGCTTTCTTTCAATCAATTTACTTTGACAATGCGCAGTATTTTAAAGTTGATTTAGTTTTTGATTTCTTCCGTTCATCCTAGTTTTTTTATTTTTTATTTTGTACTATTTACCTTTATCTCCATCATCTCCCTTTTCACCTGCAAGTCCAACATCACCTGAAATAGAGACAACCAGATTGAATTCAATGATCTCTGTATTTTAGAATCTTACAGTTGGTGTTTTAAACTCACAGAATACACAATAAATATTTGCCTAACATAAACTAACTGAATTACCTTGTAGTCCTCGGTCACCTTTATCGCCTGAAAAAGAAAACAAATGAAAGGTAAATTCAAATAAACAATGTCTCCCAATTTAACAGAGATGCATTTTATACCGCCGATGAAAGAAAAATGTACAATTTGTTTGAAATAAAAAAAAGGTGTAAAATGGGAACATTTGTTCATTTTATCATGGCCTATTTGTGGTCTAGTTTAAACTGTATTTGTAATATTCTATTCAAGCCATATACAACCTTTTAACAATCTTCTAACAACCTGTATAACAACCTTCTAACAACCTGTATAACAACCTTCTAACAACCTGTATAACAGCCTTCTAACAACCTGTATAACAACCTTCTAACAACCTGTATAACAACCTTCTAACAACCTGTTCTAGTGAAAGTTACCTGTTTCTCCCTGTGGTCCAACTTCACCAACATCACCTGCAAATTAAAAACGACTTTTTAAAAGTAATTGATCAAGTTAAGTATTTTTTCATAGTTGAACTTTATAAATTCTTGAATTAATTTCTACAATACCTGCAAGGCCTTGATCGCCCTGTTCCCCTAGAAACAAAAAAAAATGATAAATACTTTGAAAATTTCGACTATTTAATAAAAATTAAGTAAATAATATATGAAAATAATGTCTCTGCCATTAATACATAAGAAGCTTCTCTAACAATTTCGCAGTTGTACCCCAAAGGGTGCGAAAGTTTGTCCGCTGTTACCCATCACTCGTAAGTTAGAGAATAAATGTACCCATTCCCATAATGAGTTGTACCTATTCCCATAATGAGGTGTACTTATTCCCATAATGAGTTGTACCTATTCCCATAATGAGTTGTACCTATTCCCATTATAAGTTGTACCTATTCCCATAATGAGGCCTACCTATTCCCATAATGAGTTGTACCTATTCCCATAATGAGGCCTACTTATTCCCATAATGAGATGTACTTATTCCCATAATGAGGTGTACTTATTCCCATAATGAGTTGTACTTATTCCCATAGTGAGTTGTACTTATTCCCATAATGAGATGTACTTATTCCCATAATGAGGCGTACTTTTTAAACTGGCAATCTTCTTTAAACTCTTGGCTATTTTAAACGAAATGCGTAACCTTTCCCGTACTCTTTGGTTACGCGTTCCACAGGATGAGAACTACAGCATTTATAGAAGTTATCATGGAATCAAGATACCGATGTCAATAACAGAAGTTATCATGGAATCAAGATACCGATGTCAATAACAGAAGTTATCATGAAATCAAGATACCGATGTCAATAACAGAAGTTTCAAATGAATACAGTAACATTGTGTAATCTATTACGTCAAAAACTGCTCTTACCTTTATCGCCTTTTTCACCTGTAGCACCTTGTTGACCCTGATCACCTGGTGAGAAGTATGGTTTAAGATTGAACTCATTTTTTTTGCCATTTAAAACAGTCATTTGTGATATATTGATTTGACCTTTTTTTTAAAAATATTTTCATGACTTAATAAAAATTGGATGGGCTATGGAATGTTACCTTGAGGTCCTTGTTCACCTTTATCACCTGGACAAATATAAAGAATACAAAAATGCATACAAATATATATATATATATATATATATATATATATATATATATATATATATATATATATAATAATCTATACAAATACAAATCTCACCACGAAAGCAAATAATTAAGATGTCAGCAAACAAATTAAATAATTTATATTTATAATTTAATTAACAATCGGTAAATTTATTAGAAAAGAATGTGATAATTTAAATCATAGTGTGTCTGATAAATACATTATATAAATAAATAAAAAAAATAACCTTAAAATGGTTTTGCAAAAAGAAAAAAAATCAAAATAACGTAAATTAAAAAGTATTGATCAATGAAGTGTACACATTGAAACAAAAAAAAATATTTATCAGTTGCATATGTATCAAGTAGAAAATTAGAAATCTTCATGTAAGTCTTCATAATGAAAGTGTAGAATGAAAGTCTATAATCAAAGTATATGATCAAAGTCTATGATCAAAGTCTATGGTCAAAGTCTTAGCTCAAAGTCTATGATCAAAGTCTATGGTCAAAGTCTATGATCAAAGTCTATGGTCAAAGTCTATGATCAAAGTCTATGGTCAAAGTCTATGGTCAAAGTCGATGATCTAAGTCTATGGTATACCTTACACAACTGAATGGTGCAGTCCTTACCTTTGTATCCTTGAGGTCCTTGTGGTCCCTGAACACCGATGTCACCTGAATTAAAATAAATGTACTTTCAAGAATTGTTTAAAATGTAATTTTACTTTTCTTTAATATAACGGTTTATCTCAGGGGCATCATTGCGGGGCAAGGCTGGATTCGCTGTTTCTACCATTAAATAATAAAAAAAAAAGCCGTTTTTCACAGTTTCAGTGATTCATACTATGTAAATACAAAGAATAAAGAATAGAATTTAAAACTGGAAGTAAATTTTGACATTTTGAAAAAAAATTGTTCTAATCTGGCTGATTTATAGTGAGTTTTTCAAGGCGTGAGAATTTGAATATTACTCCCTTTATTAAATATTTACTACATTAATGTAATACAACGGAGAAAAAAATCTCTGAGATATTGCTTTGTGTCTATTTTTGTTGTATTTATGTAATATAAAACATTGAAAACTAGGGAAAAACTGCAAAAACTGATTACCACCAGACGCCAAACCTGTCACCACTCACCGACCCGTACCCGAAATGACGTAGATTGAAAACACTTTCTCAGACTTTTGTAGGCTCAATGTTTTAATGAATAATTTCCTATTCTTTATAAAACAGATTGCATGTTTTCATGACAATATGATTTATTCATTTAAAAAAAAATGAAACTTTTGGGTACAGTTATCCCAGACCCCCCACCACCCCCCTTTCCCCCAAGAATGCTCTTTGTATATTGGAAAGTTAAATAATTTTTTGAATAATAAACAACGACATCACTAATATATATATATATATACAGGGGGTGATTTGTTAACGAACAGTTCGGACAGCGAACAAATCGGACAACGAACACTTTCAGGGAAGATTTTTGTGTTCGGACAACGAACAAAATTCGGATAACTAACAAAAACTACTTCTAACGAAAACGTCTCGGTTCTCGAAACACCCGACACCAGTCCACAATATGTCCTGAAAATGGATGTGCGCGTGCGCTGACAAGTCATCATTCATACTGTGTAGCAGTGAGGCAGCACCGTACGACGCGTAGGGTAGTGTGCGACGACACATTGTCAATAGTGTACCATACAAGTGTAGTTGGTTTATGTCCTTAAGATTTTCAACTGTGCTTCTCTAAACGCCTAATAAACAAACCCTGAAAATTAAATTTGAAAATATTATGGGACCTAAAAAGAGTGGAGTGTCAAGAACTGTGCTCACCATAAAACCCAAGCAAGAAGAGATTATATTTAAAGAAGAGGGTGCACAAATAATGACTGATGTTACCAGGCAGTACGGTTTGAACAGGTCTCCTGTAGGCACAATCCTAGCTAAAAAAGATATAATCAAGAAGACTCAAGCTCCCTAAAGGAGTAACGAAAATTACATCTGAGAAGCAAAAAAAGTGTCATCCATGATAAAATTGAGAGTTTGCTTTTAGTTTGGATAAATGAACGGGAGGTGAAAAGAGATGCAACAAGTATGGCCATCATTCAAGAGAAGGCTGCAGACATTTTTGAGACATTGAAAGGACAAACTTCAGGCTCGTCCTCCGAAAATCTTGAATTCAAATTCAAGGCTACCACTGGCTGGTTTACAAAAAATTAAAAGGAGATCTGGCATTAAACAAGCTGATGTCAATAGGGTTGCTGATCTCTACAATTACATTGCTGAAGGAGAGAGAAAAACAACCGACATTGGACATGTTCTTTAACGCCCCAAGAAAGGAAAAGAACTGATTAATAAGCAAGATTATATGTATGTGTCATATTTATAATAAATAAACTTACTAAAAATTATTCTTGTACATGACAATTTTTTGAAATTAAATTTTTAGGATCTCCAGAATGAATTCATCGAATTCCAATTAATTTATATGGTAAATCTGTGATCGTTTAACGAACAAATCGGATAGCGAACATACATTTGGAACGGATTATGTTCGTTAACCGATCACCCACTATATATATATATATATATATATATATATATATATATATATATATATATATATGAAGGTTAGAAATTCCAACAAAAAACTTTACCTGGAAGCCCGATATCTCCTTTATCACCTGAAAGTAAGAAAGGAAAAAGTAAGTTTCAGTTCAAGATACAAATTTATTTTTTAAATATATTTATGTATTTGAAATGTAACATTTAGTAATCGTTATTACACTGCATCAGTTGTTAGTTTGTAACATGAATATAACTATCTATACAAATGTTCTCTCAACATTATGAATCATTTTATTCCTTGATTTACCTTGTTCACCATTAGGTCCTTGTGGTCCCTGTGGTCCTTGAGGACCTAAAATAACATACTAATAATTTCAATGTATATATGTATATATATATATATATATATATATATATATATATGTACATGTATATATATTTAAATGTATAAAACCTTTGGTCAATACGTTAATATTGCTCTTTTTAAAAAAAAAAAATCTCTGTACAACATTTAGTCAATACAACATTTCAATAACGCAGCGGCTTCGAATACGACCGGGCGTGCTACGTATTTTTTTTCTTTTTTCGAGACACGACCTACAAACTTTGATGACGTCAGTAAACAGAATGAACTCTTATGATTTAAAGTTATTTTCTTTTCGCGGGAACGAGTAATTTTGTCATCAAAGTTTGTAGGTCGTGTCTCGAAAAAAAAATACGTAGCACGCCCGGTCGTATTCGAAGCCACTGCGTTTCAATTAAATTATATGCTATTATATGATATTTTAGTTGCAAATTAAAATGTGTTGTTGGTTACCTGCAGGTCCTTGTTCCCCCTGGTCACCTGCAAATAAATAAAATATATTTTTTTATTACAAGATACTTACATTATTTTTTCGCAAGCGATAATCATCTTCAGAAAGTCTTTATCAGACCTGATCAATACAGCAGAGGTGCTCAATCCTATAGTCCATTCACGATCGCTATGAAGACTTTTTACAACTTACAGCTGTCCCAACGATGATTTATATAATTATAGTCTTGCCGAGTTGAACAATGTACAAGAACAATTTTGATTTCTCTGCCACCATCGACCTGTTCTACTCGCGCGTGATGTACACCATACTCTCAATGCCACCATCAACCTGTTCTACTCGTGCGAGCGGTGCACCATACTCTCATTGCCACCATCGGCATGTTCTACTCGCGCGTGATGTACACCATACTCTCAATGCCACCATCGACCTGTTCTACTCGTGCGAGCGGTGCACCATACTCTCATTGCCACCATCGGCATGTTCTACTCGCGCGTGATGTACACCATACTCTCAATGCCACCATCAACCTGTTCTACTCGTGCGAGCGGTGCACCATACTCTCATTGCCACCATCGGCATGTTCTACTCGCGCGTGATGTACACCATACTCTCATTGCCACCATCGACCTGTTCTACTTGCAAGAGCGGTGCACCATACTCTCAATGCCACAATCTACCTGTTCTACTCGCGCGAGCGGTGCACCATACTCTCAATGCCACCATCGACCTGTTCTACTGGCGCGTGATGTACACCATACTCTCAATGCCACCATCGACCTGTTCTACTCGTGCGAGCTGTGCACCATACTCTCAATTCCACAATCTATATGTTCTACCCGCGCGAGCTGTGCACCATAATCTCAATGCAACTATCGACCTGTTCTATTCGCGCGAGCGGTGTACCATACTCTCAATGCCACAATCTACCTGTTCTACTCGCGCGAGCGGTGCACAATACTCTCATTGCCACCATCGACCTGTTCTACTTGCGAGAGCGGTGCACCATACTCTCAATGCCACAATCTACCTGTTCTACTTGCGAGAGCGGTGCACCATTCTCTCAATGCCACCATCGACCTGTTCTGCTCGCGAGAGCGGTGCACCATACTCTCACTGCCACCATCGACCTGTTCTACTCGCGAGAGCGGTGCACCATACTCTCATTGCCACCATCGACCTGTTCTACTCGCGAGAGCGGTGCACCATACTCTCATTGCCACCATCGGCATGTTCTACTTGCAAGAGCGGTGCACCATACTCTCAATGCCACAATCTACCTGTTCTACTCGCGCGAGCGGTGCACCATACTCTCAATGCCACCATCGACCTGTTCTACTGGCGCGTGATGTACACCATACTCTCAATGCCACCATCGACCTGTTCTACTGGCTCGTGATGTACACCATACTCTCAATGACACCATCGACCTGCTCTACTCGCGCGTACTTCCTGAGTACAACTTGGACGTTCACCTTCACAACCCAGAGGCTTATATATTTATCACTGTAATCTGCAACTTGAGATCTCAACTCTAATATTTTTATTTAACTGTACTTTGCAATTTTTCAAAGAGTCATATACCAGTATAATAACCAGCATGTAAAATCTTCTGTTACCTTTGGGGCCTGCAACTCCAAGATCGCCTTTGTAACCTGTAAGTAGAGTAGAATGTATTGATACATTTAAATACTGATATCTAATACATAATTGGCTAGCCTGGCGTACGTACGTGTGTATAGCTTCCGCGGCTAAAAATAGATTGGGGAATTTTTAAAGATGGTTAAAGGGATACAACTTAGTTATAAGGAGTCACTCGCCGGTCCGGGTACCGGGCCTTTGATCTAGTATCTTTAATAAAAAGATAGCTCTTAGAAAGTTAAATTATGAAGCTTGGGCTAGAGAATTATTTTTACATTAAATCCCATAAGAAACACTTAAACGTATTATTTAATGACTGATGTGTATTTTTTTAAAATTTTATTTATCTTATGATTTATTACTCTAGTAGGATGGTTTTGAATTTTACCTTTGGGTCCTTCAGGTCCTTGTGGTCCATTAGGGCCTGAAAAAGAAACAATTTTCCTGATTTTTAAAAAAAAAACGTTCTACGTTTTTAACACATATTAATGAATACAAATAAATTGTCAATAAAAGGTTTATAAAGATTTATCGCTGTCATCCATTGATCGTCATCAAAAAGCTGCTATATGCAGTTTGATATATTACATTTTTTTCTAAAGAATGAAAAAAAAATATACTGTTTAGGTAAATATTGCGAAAGATGAATTGCAAGATTTATTGTTTTAACTTTTTTTTATGTAAAAAAAAAAACACAGATGTAAGCCTACGTCAACTAAAGTTGGGCTAACAATGCCATACCAATAGGACCAGGAGCAATGCACGTTGACTTAATCTGTTTACAGTAGGCAGTGGCTTGTGTCAGCTGTGAACATAAACATATAGGTGGTTTTACATGGACAACATGTCTTTCAGCATATAAAAAAACAGCTGGCTTTAATTTTTATAACATATCGTTCAACATAAGAGCATGCAAACGGTTTTACATTTATATCATATCATTCAACACACGTAAGCTACACACGATTGTATGTTTGTATTAACCAATACAAATAAATAAATACTAGCTGTACCCTGCATAACCTTTGCATAGAGTTATATCCCATTAGGCTTGATCGGTAGGCTAGGTTATTTTTGGTTTCGGGCAGATCCGATTTTTTCATGATTGTATTTTAAACTGGAATACTGTTGTATTAATTCTTTACTTTCGATTTAACGCAGAACCCAAATTACTATTTTTTTTATTAGATACTGTTAATGAAATAAAACCAGAACATCGTGGTTTATTTTTATAAAGCCGGTGAAGAGCCTTAGATCTTTATTAAGTTGACATTGTAGCTTTATACTCTTATTTTCATTATTATTTGTACACGTTATCCTTTGAGGTTTTAGCATAACTGATAACTTTTTGTCTATAAACTAGTTATCAAAGGCCCGGTACCCGGACGGGCGAGTAGGCACACAGTTGGAGTTGAAAATGGTGATATATGTTTTAGCGCGTTAACAATCAGTCTATATCAGAGGTGTGCGGATCTTGAAATTTAGCGTCCGCGTCCGTCCGCGGATTTCTATCAATGATCCGTCTTACAACATTGGTCCGCAGTCAGCCCGCGCGTCCGCATTGCTGAAATTTATCTGTTTAAATGACTTGAAATTTTTTATGGTAACGCTAAAGAAGATCCGCGTCAGTCCGCGAGTCCGCAACTTAACCATATGAAGCATCCGCTGTCAGTCCGCTGATTCGGAAAAGTATGTGGATCTGCGTCCGCAAGCGGACGCGTCCACTGTCCGCTCATCTCTGGTCTATATACTTGCAGTGGCCCCAAGGACATGAACAGGTTATTGTAGCCAAAATACATTTGAGAATAGGGACACCTAATGATACATCAAATAAAATTCATATGTTAAATAGTTCCTCCCAAAAAAAATAATCCTCACTATGGGTAAACATAAACAACAACTCTTAAAATCATATTCCTTCATAATATTTTAATGGACTCCTTTCCTAACAGTTATTCATTTAATGTTTTATGACGTTCAACATGGCGTATTTAAAAAAAAAAAGAGAGACGTGAGTGAGTGCTTGTGTTAAGCAAAACGCTACATGTTTAACAGGTGGTTTATTTACTGTTTTACATTGTAGCATAGTACAATTAACTAAGAAAAATTGACGACCCGGCAGTGCAGAACCTAGGGATTTACGGGCTCGGTGGCTTGGCCTCTTTGGAGGCTGCCCCTGCATTTTGGCATGAGATAATTTTTTGGACGCTTCTCAAGCTTGGTCCCGAGAAGAAAGAATCGTTGTGTAGCTTTAGCTGACCTTCAATTAAAAACATAGTATTCCATCAATGCAGTTGAGGCCGCAGACGCAGAAAACATTAGGCCTCTTAAAAAAGAAAGACATATCAAAGCTTTCAACATTATAGTTCTGTGAAGCCAATGCCGAACCAAGGGATTTTAGGCATCTTCGGGAGCCACTACATTTTGACATGAGATAATGTACTTAATATTTAGTTTAAAAAATATTTTGGGGGCCCTCCTCAAACTGGGCCCCCTCCATACACCCTCTGTGTGAAGCCCTCATCATAAATGGGTTAGTTTGCATTGTAAACGTTGTGTACGGCGCTACTCAATCTCAACCCTTATTCAATTCATTCATGTGACGTAATAGTCAACAAATGAAAAAAAAGTGACGTATTTTTTTTTAGGTTAGTAATAAAGGGAAATAATTGTACATTAGAAATAGACATATTTTAGAAATAATAACAATTTAAACAATATAAATATTACATTATATTTAGGTATCCATAATTTTGGTTTAAAATTGAGATTGTGGAACATAACACAGAATATTAATTGAACGATTTCTGTAAATATTTCTTTTACGATCGCTTCTCATTTAATAACAAATTGAACACCATAGATTTATTACGTTACTGTGAGATATAGATAGGCCTTTAGAACCACTTTTTGCTTCAGCATTTGTTTCGGAGAGTATCTCAGGATAAGTCTTTAAATCCTTAAGTTAATATTTTGAATCGGAGAGTATCACAGAATATTTTGGCATGATATTTTGTGAACTCTCCTTCCTGGTCTGAGAGACATACCATGATCCACGGGGGATGGATCATAGGGGTTCTCTAGTCAGGAAAAAAACCCATTACTTGCGAGGGTGGTGGTACTGTGGTCAATGAGGACTATCCGAGACCGCAGTATTCACAGCTGGCGGTGTTGACGGATGTGGTCGGCACACAACACCCTTCCACTCTGTCCCACTCAAGCACACCTGCGCAGCCTGCCATTTCGGGCTGAGGGTACAGGCACACTACACCCTCCCTTCTGTCCGAGTGGCAGGAAAAACCCCGTTCCTTGCCATTCTGGCCGATCGGCAGTACACACACCCTGCTGGTCTGGCCAGTTTGGGCAAGGATAAAAAACCCATCTTTCTGCCATCCCTGCAGATGATAGCGGGCACATTCACCCCGCCGCTCTGTAGGCATGGCAGACGTGCATCAGCGCCGCGAACAGTGCTGGTGTGGTAGGCACACTACACCCTACCATGCTGGCAATGGCGGCATTAAAAAAAAAAAAATAAAAAAAAAATCTCAGAATATTTGGCATAATTTTGTGTTACTTCTCCTAAGATCGCTTCTTGCCCATTGGTAATGATTGAGGCGGTCGAAAACAGTATCACATTGTGATTGCCATTTGGCATTCACGATCTTACCTGCCGTATGTTAGTGTGCGGTGTTTTGTCACCTCGGCACTAAACATATGGCTGGTCCAATGTCAATTCTGGCAGCCATGTAGGAGACTATTCTTACTCGGCTGGCCAGTTGGTAGCCGGATTATGCATGTTAAGAAGAATACAGTAAATGTTTCTGCCATCTTTGAATTGTCTATGCCGCCATCTTGGATGAATTGTTTATGTCGCCATGTTGGATGACAGACGGAAGTCGCGATGACAGACGGAAGTAGCGATGACAGACGGAAGTCGCGATGACAGACGGAAGTCGCGATGACAGACGGAAACCGGAACATATGATGTAAAATTTGTATTATAGATTTAGGCTTACATATTTTAATGATATATTGCTTACCGTCATATACCCTGAACTGCTGTAAGCTCTCTTACTTCTCTGTAATGTCTTATCTTTCTCTGAGACATTCTCTGCCAGTGAGTCCTGACCACTCTTTATACCGACCATCTGCATTGTCTCCAGTTGATCAATGGTCGTACGCAGTGACGTAATCTCCATGTAGCACATGACAAACGTTAGAGTAAATGCAACAGTAAGACAGCCGACAAGGACGTACAACCCCCTCATGTATGATTTAGCGTTGTCCATCGTTTTTCGGCTTAGGAAGTTAACTAAATTGGAATACATGGATATATATATATATATATATATATATATATATATATATATATATATATATATATATATATATATATATAACGTATTGCATAGTTTCAAGTTATTATCTCAGTTATTGAAATTAAAATAAAATAATAAAAAAAAAACAGCTTTTGGGTGAGGTTACTAGAGCTACACCCCGGTCCCATAGCCCCATGGGGGTCCCGCTATGGAAACGATGTGAAAAAACATAGCCTACAGTTACGGCTCTCTGGACTTTCTGTGACAATTGCCCAAGCCCCGGGTACCTGCACGTAAAGCCGATGTCACCAATGTTCCAGTTATATGTCTACTTTTATAAATGGCACAATGTTTATATCTGATCAGGTGTGTAAGAACACAGAGGCAACAATTATAATTATATCTAAGAAAAACTATAAAGCAATAAGCACGTGATTTTGCTGACTGGCTACTAAGGCAATTAAAAAGTTTCAATTTTGACATCTTACTAAACTAATAATCAAGTTTAAATTTTGACAGGCTAATAAACTAATAATTAACGTAGGATAAAATTGTGTTTGACCGGCTCTTCTGAAGTCGGGGCTCAGGGAGCCGTTAATCCGCCTCTGTATATCAATACTAACAAATTCTCTGACCTGATAATAAAATAAAGGTATATTGATTGGCAGATTGTTCTCATGCTCCATTATGTCACCGAAATAGTTTCACATTTTCAATTATTTTAATTAAAAGCTATACAATTCTCAATATTTCTTAAAATATGCTCAACTTAAAACTCTTATATGATACTATGTTTCACTTTAATGACCCAATTATATAAAATAAAAAGTTCTACTTACCAGACAGAAAAAAATAAAAATGAGCTCACACTGTTGTGTGACCGTCAGAGTACTATTTATATAATTCGTGATGTTGTCATTCTGAATTAAATTATAGCCATTCTAATCTATTGAAAGTATTAGCATAGATAACTGAATTAAACTAGAATACAAACCAAATATTTTCATTGGGGGTAAACCAAATTTCCCCTGAAGCCAAGCAAAGTATAGGCGGTGTAATGATGAACTGTAGCGATGAGAAATACTGTTTAATATATTTTTTATCAGATCAACTGTAAGCAACGATCGGTCTCTAAGCGCAGGATTAAGACTCATGTCGTGGAGTTTATTTTAATATTTGAAAAGATAAAACTTTACCCCAACGACACAGATGTTCTTAATGTGCAATTTCATTGAGATATAAATAGTATATTTCATTAAAGAAAAAGAGATTTTGGATTCTATTGTTCTATATATCATATTATCAATAACATTTTTTTTCCAACCAATTAGCTGAGAAAGTTCCGGAAACTTTATTTTTTAAACTGTTGAGGGATAAAGTCTACAGTGAGTCCATTATAACTAAGGCCTATTTTTCTTTTTTAAATGTTTTTTTTTAATTTTTCATTCATCCATACTGTACTCATACGGTCAAGTGGGCTCTAGTACACGGACTACCTTGTCCATACTTCAGTCAAGTTCTAGTACACGGACTACCTTGTCCATACTTCAGTCAAGTTCTAGTACACGGACTACCTTGTCCATACTTCAGTCAAGTTCTAGTACACGGACTACCTTGTCCATACTTCAGTCAAGTTCTAGTACACGGACTACCTTGTCCATACTTCAGTCAAGTTCTAGTACACGGACTACCTTGTCCATACTTCAGTCAAGTTCTAGTACACGGACTACCTTGTCCATACTTCAGTCAAGTTCTAGTACACGGACTACCTTGTCCATACTTCAGTCAAGTTCTAGTACACGGACTACCTTGTCCATACTTCAGCTCAAGTTCTAGTACACGGACTACCTTGTCCATACTTCAGTCAAGTTCTAGTACACGGACTACCTTGTCCATACTTCAGTCAAGTTCTAGTACACGGACTACCTTGTCCATACTTCAGTCAAGTTCTAGTACACGGACTACCTTGTCCATACTTCAGTCAAGTTCTAGTACACGGACTACCTTGTCCATACTTCAGTCAAGTTCTAGTACACGGACTACCTTGTCCATACTTCTCAGTCAAGTTCTAGTACACGGACTACCTTGTCCATACTTCAGTCAAGTTCTAGTACACGGACTACCTTGTCCATACTTCAGTCAAGTTCTAGTACACGGACTACCTTGTCCATACTTCAGTCAAGTTCTAGTACACGGACTACCTTGTCCATACTTCAGTCAAGCCCTAGTACACGGACTACCTTGTCCATACTTCAGTCAAGTTCTAGTACACGGACTACCTTGTCCATACTTCAGTCAAGTTCTAGTACACGGACTACCTTGTCCATACTTCAGTCAAGTTCTAGTACACGGACTACCTTGTCCATACTTCAGTCAAGTTCTAGTACACGGACTACCTTGTCCATACTTCAGTCAAGTTCTAGTACATGGACTACCTTGTTCACACTGCCCACCTATAGTCAGTAGGGCTTTACTACACGGACTACCTTTACACACTGCACATATATGGTCAATTGGGTTCTAGTACACGGACTACCTTGTAACGTTGCCAGCCATACGGAAGACATTGGATGGTTTAAGGAGGCGAGGGGGCATTTTGAAAAAAATGTCATTCTTCCTATAATATTTTATTTTAATATACATATATATATACATATATACACCCATAACTTGCTTTATGGCCTAGATACGTTCAACAAAATTTGGCCGCTAAGCGAAAAGCCGTATAAGGAATCAATCATTATAGTACAAATCCCATCAAATTCAACACGATAGGTTCCTAGTTTTTTAAAAATGTAACGTTGTTTATCATTCAAATGTATTTTCTCTTTTTATTTAATTTTTTTTCCATTTTAATTAAAACTACATATAAAGTACATACATGTGTACATAAAATAATACAAACTCCAACAATCAACAATAATCTATAAACAAAAATGAAACAATTTTATGTTACATACAATATAATTGTGTATATTTTTTTTAAATGAAGACGATGAAGAAATGGTAACCTGCAGATCACTGTCGTCATCATTTTTCGCTGATAAGGATTAGCCTGGTTAAAAAAAATTCTCCAATGTTGTTTATGTTGCCTTCTTGTCTATTTCATTTTTCAATGATTTATAACAGCTAATGGCTGAGTTAATTCCTCGAGAAACAGAAATGCTACTTTTGACGTCAGGATCGTTTTCAATGAGGTTGGTTAATCCTTGTTCGAAACAAGAAAAAGCTTTCGACAAATTTTTTGATGTTAGCTGTTTGGATACACCAGGCTCTGCCTATTCATTAAGTGCCAGTTCTGCTTGCAACTGAATGAGTTCCTCATATGAAAGTGGTTCCCTATCAGCTTCAAGTAGGTCAAGCACATCACGTTCGTTGAAACCTTCCAAGCCGAGATCTTCTACTAGATCCCAAATATTTTGCCTAATTTCAGGAAGAAAATGAACTTCTGTATCCATGGATTTGGGGGCCCCTGCATTCGACTACATGACATGAGATAATGTACTTAATATTTTATGTAAACAAAAATTAGGACCCCCCCCTCAAGCTAAGGCCCGGGGGGGGGACTTTTAAATTTGGATCCCCTCCCCCCCACCCCAGGTACGCTTCTGTCTGCATCAGTACTTTTTTTTTCACATTATGGCTATTTTTTTCTTATAAATGATTCATTGTTTTTAATTTTAATTCCTTCCATCATTCACTGATGCCGTTATAGCGAAACGTTTTAGGCCGTAAATGGAAAACGTTCCTGAATTGAAGAAAGCCGTTATAGCAAAATGCCGAATAACGAGCGGCCGTATAGCGAGGTATGAGTGTGTATATATATATATATATATATATATGTTTGTGTGCATGTGTGTGCGCGTGTGTGCGCGAGTGTGCGTGTGTGTGTGTGCGCGTGCACTGTTGCCGTAAACTTTCCTAAATCAGTGCAACATTTCTTAAAAAAAAAAACAACTTTTACACATTTACAAATTTGAATGAAACAATTTGTTTAGATAAATGGATTTGATCAAATTTAAATGCATATATTTTGCTGTGGGGCCTTTGTTTATATGAAAACAACAAAATAACAATATCCAGTTTAACATGGCTTTCCAATTTGTGATGGCTTAAAGCCATGTTTATTGTGTTTATTTTTATTTCACTGGTTCGTGAGGAAGAGGAGAGTGGGTCGTGTACATAACCCCTCTGACAGAAATGGAAGGCTGCGAGCGTGTACTTGTCTTAGTGGAAGGGTGTTGTGTGCGACCACACCCGTGAGTACCATGGTACGGCCACTGTCACAAAAAAGGTTTTCCTAGCCTGGAGACCACATTAATATTCTACAATAGATCATGTTATTTTTCCTAGACCAGTTAATGCACTCAAATCTAGAGAAATAATAATTATATTAGTTTAGGAAAGCAAATGAATTAATCAAAAGGTTGAAATTTTACTTTATAAAAACAATATTGTTAAAACAGAGTTTAGAGCCTTTGTCAAAATTATGGAACATTTTATGAAAAATATTTATTGGTACTGTTTAAAATTATTTTTATAGACTAAGCAATTGAAAAATCTGTACTTATTATTTTTAGCGCATTTTCGAGAAGTCGAATGCGCTATTGTCCCCGTTTTGTCCGTCTGTCTGTCATCACCCTAGATCTCAGAAACCATAAGTCCTAGACCCATGATGTATATACTTTTTTGTAGGTCTTGGCCTGCCATTCCTGCATCAAAAGTCCATTTCGCGATCTGACCTCTGAGGGCTGGGCATCAGTATTTCTCAGGGTACTGTTCTTTACTATATAAGCTATATTAATAATTATGTCATTTTCATGGCCCCATTCTACACCTTATACGCTGCGGTGGCGCACCAAATGAATGGGTTATAGAACGGAAGTGAAACAGGATTGGCAACAACAATTTATCAAACAAAAATTGACGAAATTTTCGGAGGATTAAATGGCTACAATTTAGAATGTTTCAATTATGATTCCTATTTCAGTTAGCACAAACTACTTGTAGTTAGATTTAAGAGAAAATATTCTTTTTTCAAATATATCCATTACATTAATTGAATTTATAAACATGTCCAAAATTATTTACTGAAAGCTAACATACGTACAGATACATATCACGAAAATGCGCTAACACGACCTGTTTCCAGAATGGAACAGGCTTAATACGCTGGTTTATTATTTAATATCTGTACCATAAACATTTGTTACATAAAGGTTAAATTAAAGAATTTCGTTGTATTCTTTTGCTTTGCAAAAAAATATGGGAAATGTTACAGTCCGAGCTCATTTCTTCTTTATCATTATAACGTTTTACCTTGATTATCGAAGAAATATGTCAATGGTTTTAATTGAAAAGAACAAACAAAACAAACAAATTAATTCCAACCATTATTACATTTTTTTTAACAGAATGTCATTTTGAGACAAAAACATAAAAATTAAAAAAAAATGTATTATGAACGTTTAGATTCAAAACGTATTCATGAACAGAGAGAAAGACAAAAGTACATATTTATTTATATACAGAGATTCAAGCCCCTTACATTCTTTAATTTTTATTTCCTCCCTTTGATAGAAACGCATAAAACTTGTATAGCCTGGCTGTTAAAATAATGAAATATGAGATGAATCAATCAATAATGGTTGATGTTATTGCCCGAATTAGTGGGACGGATGGCCGAGTGGTGTAGATACTCGACTGTCGACCTGTGAGTCCTGGGTTCGATCCCCGGTGAGGCCCATGGAATTTTTCCAGGTAAGATTTGGTGCAAAGTCGTCCCACAAGTCCACCCAGCTTTAAATGGGTGCCTGACTTTAAGTTGGGGTAGTAAAGGCGGCTGGGCGTTGTGCTAAACACACAATCCCTTCATATGCCGAGGTTATAGAAACAGATGAATTCTACACTTCATCTGCCCCGAAGGCCCGTTAGGGCTAAAAAGGGAACTTTACTTTTTTTTTATTGCCCGAATTGAAAGATCGAATTAAAAGGACTGAGTCAAGGTATGTGACGTCCATGTATTGATGGGCTGTTTATCTCTTAGATACTATTAATCACTGATGGGACGGTTTTATGTTGCCCTACTTTTATCCCCACCATGTCACCACATGAGATACAGCTAGGTGACTGGACACAGCCGGAGTCAAACCCGTGACCCACAGCAAGCAGATTGAGCTGCGGCATGAAGATTTAGCTCGCTACCAAAGCGCCAACCATGTGTATATGTAGCTAAAACGCAATGGTCGCCCAATCCTGTGCTAGCTCATCAAAGAAATGACCAAAGGCTGAAAAAAGAATGACCATGTTGGTGGTTTGTTTCGGCTTCGTTTAAAGTTTATTTAATAGATTTGATAAGTTAAATGTTAAATATTAAATATTGAATAATTTATGAATTGTATATTATTTAATTTTGACTTAAAATCGCAGTTTTAGCGTATACTAGCTATAGACTGGTTAACAAATTAATTTTTAAAAAAGTCTGTTTTTTTATATGTAACTGTAAGAATGAAATGTCTGTAATGTTCTGTACACATTATTATAAATCAATGTCATCGACATTTGTAGCATGTTTTTTACTTCTTTATTTTTATTTTAATTTTAATAGGCGTTCTTATAAAGAGTTAAATTTATGATCAGACTTTAGGGTCGGTATTATGTTCGTCTCCCCACCATACCCGGTAGAACAAAATGTTGGAGGCACCACGAGAGTACACCATTTATTTAAAACATCTAAGGTCGCAATTCAATCATCTTTTTTTCAATAACTACTGTCTAAAATCACATTGAATCGAATCCATGATTACATACGACCAATTAATTAAGAGATTTAGACAGAAAGAGCACGGGGCACCATTAAACGTTTTTTAGTAATGTCCCAGGGCCTGGAACAAACCTTTTGTTTTATCACAGTTAGTTTGCAAACAAAAAACTG
Organism: Bulinus truncatus; assembly: GCA_021962125.1. Taxonomy (NCBI): domain Eukaryota; kingdom Metazoa; phylum Mollusca; class Gastropoda; family Planorbidae; genus Bulinus; species Bulinus truncatus. The sequence continues at coordinate 5,322,701 of JAGDYQ010000025.1, read as the reverse complement.
GACGCGTATCAAAGGGCGTCACCCAGTTGCCCCCTCATAAGGCTGATAATGACGAGCATGACTGAGAAGTTTCGGACACTGGACAGCGCTTCTTCGTAATTCAACCACATCGGCTGGCTGCTGCTGCAGCATGTGACGAGAGAAGTAGTTGCTACTGTAGCATGTTGCTAGAGAAGTAATTGCTGATGGAGCATGAGGCGAAAGAAGTAATGGCTACTGCAGCATGTGGTGAGATAAGTAATTGCTGCTGCAGCATGTGGCGAGAGAAGTAATTTCTGTATCAGCTTGTGGCGAAAGAAGTAATTGCTGCTTCAGCATGTGGCGAGAGAAGCAATTGCTACTGTAGCATATGGCGTAAGAAGTTCCGACATCTCCCTTTGAAACATGAAGGCTCACGATGCAGTAGATGTGGTTCATTCACTAAGCGTAGGTTACGAAGAGTCGTATTTTGAACTTTACTATGAGTGACAGTGAAGATATCAGTAACACATTTCTACATTAAGATGTTCGATAGTCACACCAAACAACAGTGGCTACATTAGGATGTTTGATAGTCACACCAAACAACAGTGGCTACATTAGGATGTTTGATAGTCACACCAAACAACAGTGGCTACATTAGGATGTTTGATAGTCACACCAAACAACAGTGGCTACATTAGGATGTTTGATAGTGACACCAAACAATAGTGGCTATATTAGGATGTTTGATAGTCACACCAAACAACAGTGGCTACATTAGGATGTTTGATAGTCACACCAAACAACAGTGGCTACATTAGGATGTTTGATAGTCACACCAAACAACATTGGCTATATTAGGATGTTTGATAGTCACACCAAACAACAGTGGCTACATTAGGATGTTTGATAGTCACACCAAACAACAGTGGCTACATTAGGATGTTTGATAGTCACACAAACGACAGCGGAATGTGGTCAGCGATTTAATAAAAAAAGGCGTTGAAACAGTTTCAGTTTACCCATGAAAACAGTTTCAGTTTACCCATGAAACAGTTTCAGTTTACACATGAAAACAGTTTCAGTTTACCCATGAAAGTTTCAGTTTACACATGAAAACAGTTTCAGTTTAAACATGAAAACAGTTTCAGTTTAAACATGAAAACAGTTTCAGTTTACACATGAAAACAGTTTTAGTTTAAACATGAAAACAGTTTCAGTTTACCCATGAAACAGTTTCAGTTTACACATGAAAACAGTTTCAGTTTACCCATGAAAACAGTTTCAGTTTATTTATGAACACTTGAATAATAGGCTCCTGGCCACGTGACACAGTGTTTGGTTGGCTATAAGTCTAGGTCATTCTAGTATAGCAAAAGATTCTCAAGGCTAAAGCAAAAAACTGTGCCATGTATCTTATATTCAACATCTTTGGTGGTGCACTGAAATTAGAATTTGGTCTTCCAGCTTAAATATTTGTACTGAAATGAGAATTTGTTCTTCCAGCTTACAGATTTGTACTGAAATTATAATTTGTTCTTCCAGCTTAAATATTTGTACTGAAATTAGAATTTGGTCTTCCAGCTTACAGACTTGTTATATGAACATATTTATTAAGCATCGCTATTTAAAAAAAAATGATGTACCTCTGGCTAAAAGGTTGAAATATCAAAGCCAATAACCTCAAAAGACGGCTTGTAGTCCTGAACTTTTTCTATTACTACAGTACTAAATCTTGTATTTTTAAGCGAGATAATATCATTGAAAGAGTTGTCAATTTGCTACAAAATGTATTTAACAATTTTGATATAAAAAAAATTCCCACATTCGGTCATCAAGTTTTATACCTGATTTGAAATTCTTCCTGTGTAATACATACAAATGTAGTCTTATTGAGATGGACTTTTGATAAATTTACTGTTGAAAAATAATGAGTTCCATTTTTATTAAAGGCAAATTTATATATATATATATAGGGGACTGCTGGTCGTCCGGTGTTGTGCGCTAAACTGTCAACCGGAGGGTCCCGAGTTCGATTCTCATTGAGAACCTTGGGAGTGTTAAGGCGGCTGGGCGTTGTGCTAACCACACAATCTCTTCATATGCTGAGATAACTGAAACAGATGAAATCTACACTTCATCTGACCCCATGGGGTTAAAAAGAACTTTATATATAAATATTAATTTTATGTCACTTTTTCTCTTTTGTAATAAAACTCTCAGTGTATCAAATGTTTATTTTATATTGTGTCTTGTTTGTAAGTTTCAAATTACAATATAATAAAACATATAAACAACAACAAGACACAATAAGAGTTTAGGCGATTTATTTGATTCATTTGGAAAATTCTTTTGTAATATCAAAAGGTGGTAAGGGTTAAAAACATCATAAATCAATTTAAGAGTGGACCAGAAACTATTCTGTTTCAATAAACTTTGCCATCCGGACACTTGCTTTAGTATCTAGTTGGGTAGCATTTACCTGAAGAAGAAAGTAACATTAACAATATAAACCAACCTTTAACATTAAAAACAACTGTGTGTAACGTTAAATAAGAATTAACGAACTTAGTTTTTTTCATTAACCAACTGCAGAGTTATCTATTCATAAATTAGCTAAGAAAACACAATTTGTTTATATATTCGAAAGTTAATATCTTATAAAACAACAATGCATAAAAGTATGCAATTAAAATCTACCTACTTGTTGAATAAAAATTGTTCAACAGAAATATTCTAATATAATTATTTTTTTTAATTAGTTATGTTAGGACTTGCGTCTTACCACAATCTCCTTTAGGTCCATATGGTCCTTGAGGTCCAGTGTCACCTAGAAAAAATTAAAACAATTTATTTCAGTCACCTTTAATTCTCATAGTTGATTTGCTGAAATCTTTGACAGGTCACATCCTAACATGGTGACATAATGAGATCACAGCCTAACATGGTGACATAATGAGATCACAGCCTAACATGGTGACATAATGAGATCACAGCCTAACATGGTGACATGATGAGATCACAGCCTAACATGGTGACATAATGAGATCACAGCCTAACATGGTGACATAATGAGATCACAGCCTAACATGGTGACATAATGAGATCACAGCCTAACATGGTGACATAATGAGTTTTTGAAAATAAAACAACTTTAAATCGCATCTAAGCAAAACAAAAAAAAAAAAAAAACTCTTTGAGTGAACAATCTATTTCTCACACACTCACTGTTTAAAAATAACGCTGTCTATGATAAAAAAAAACATCAACTGATACCATTAGATAATAAATATTTGATATTTAGTTCCAACAATTTTCCATAAGGTACAACTCTTATTACAATCACAGTGGACACTACAGTATGGACGAAATTGAAAACAAAACATATGCTGATGATCAATAGTTTAAAATATATGTTTTTTATTAATATTATTGGTTATTTACCTTTAGCTCCTTGTGGTCCTTGTGGTCCTACTGGTCCAGTATAACCTTTTGAAATGCAAGGAATGTGGTACAATAAGAGAAAATGATGTATTTTCTCTAAATAAGTTTCTCTATAGACAGACACATTGTAGGTTGAAAACATACACAAATATTACATTCTCTATGGACCAAGAAAACTTAAGTTTTGAACTTAATGTATTGAATATAACAATACAACAATAACAGGTCTGTTTAATGAGAGATAATTTGGTATGAATTGAGAACAATGATTCAACAAAAACAGTTCTATATCAACAGAGATGATATGATATAAATTGAACATATAAAGATATATTGTGGTATATATTGAAAAATATTTTTGTTGGGATATGACCAGCAATGACATCTGTCAGTAAACACAGTTTTACCTGCTGGCCCTGCAGCTCCTGTATCTCCTGGGAAAATAAAGAAAAGAATTTGATTTGTCAACTTTAATGTCAAAGGTTAAATCTATGAAAAAAAGAACCTTTTATTTTATTTTTATATGAAACATTTGTTATCATTTAAACTATATATAAAAATGGCAGGTGATACATTACAGCGCCTTTTATTTTATTTTAATATGAAACATTTGTTATCATTCAAACTATATTTAAAAATGGCAGGTGATACATTACAGCGCCTTTTATTTTATTTTTTATGTTTTATGTTCTTTATTTATTGTTTCACGGGAGACAATGGTTCTCTGATTATACAATATTTACCTTTTCCACCTTTATCTCCCTTTTCTCCTGCTACACCCTGGTCACCTGAAATAAACATTGCGCAAGTCTTATTATATAAAGAGGGGATATAAGGTATTTTAGAGAATATGTATATTTAGGTGATTTGGTGCCAATTTATGTTTAATTTAAAATAAATATTTAAAAAAAATATTTGTTAGTATTTGGTAAGTATAAGTAAGTGATAAGAGGAAGTTTTTTTAAAAAAATTGAAGAAAAATTTATAAGAATATATTATAATGGGGGAGGGGGGGGGGGGGGGGAAATTGGTTTTTTGACAAAATATGTAAAACAAGGGGAAATAAGGCCTTGTTATTGCCTTTGAATTTTATAAAAACATCAAAAAAAAAATTCGTAAAATTTCCTCCAAAACCATGGGGTGAGGAAGTTTTTTTTAAAAAATTTGAAGATTATTTTATCCGTAGATTTTATAATATCTAGGAGAAGGACCAGTCAACTTTTTTATAATAAAATATTAAAATGATCCCTTATTGACTATACGCCTTTACTGATTCAAATCATAGTAAATCTACATTATCTAATACACTTTTTAATCCTGTAATTTTTAATTCTAAAATATTTACCTGTGTAGCCCGTTTTGCCTTTATCTCCTGTTAAAAAGATTAAAATTTTCATCAGCAAAGTTAATAAAAAAAAAAGATTCATTTTTTTGGACAGACATTTGAAGTTTCCTCATGTTTGTTAAATAAATTACTATAAGGCTTTATCTCTTGTTGAAAAAAAAATATTATGACTGTACTATTAAAGATTTATTTGATTACTGTGCATACGCTTACACATATTTTATACAGTACTAATGTAATAGTTTGTCCTTTTTAATATCATTTTATATTCATGAAACTTTTCATTAATGCTAGAAGCTAATCCTACAAAAGAGTTCGATTTCTCTTCTAAGTTAAATTTAGATTTTTTTTTTTTACCTTTGGCTCCAGCATCTCCCTTAGCTCCAGTTGGCCCCTGGTCACCTGAGATAAAAACATAGTTCATGAGACTTTACAAAGAAAATGTCAAAATGTTCTGACATTATCAGGTGTAATGTGAAGTGATATAAGATAATCTTAATGCTCGACATTTCTGAACATTTTTTTTTTACCTTGAACTCCTTGGTCCCCAGTGGCACCTGTGAAAAACAAAACAGTTACATTTATTTATTTATTTATTTTTTGATTTATTTTTTGATTTATTTATTTTTTGATTTATTTATTGATTGATTTATTTTTTGTTTTTTTTTTTTTTTTTTTTTTTTTTTTTTTTTTTTTTTTTTTTTTTTTTTTTTTTTTTTTTTTTTTTTTTTTTTTTTTTTTTTTTTTTTTTTTTTTTTTTTTTTTTTTTTTTTTTTTTTTTTTTTTTTTTTTTTTTTTTTTTTTTTTTTTTTTTTTTTTTTTTTTTTTTTTTTTTTTTTTTTTTTTTTTTTTTTTTTTTTTTTATTTTTTTTTTTATTTATTTTTTTATTTATTTATTTATTTTTTTATTTATTTATTTATTTTTTTTATTTATTTATTTATTTTTTTTATTTATTTATTTTTTAATCAATGAAAAAGCCAAAAGAGGCTTATACACAATTGTCTTATTTCAGATAAGTTCAAATTCCTATATAGGTGATGAGGTATGACTCACCTCTTTGTCCTTTCGGGCCTTGAGGGCCTGTTGCACCTGCAATTGATATTTTTTTAAATTTTTTGTTGATATTCTATTGTACAATTTAATCCATATTTGTAAATATATTCTAATGCATAATTTTATAGTTGTACGTATAGGTAGATTGTTTTTTGTTTAATTCTGTGGTTGTAAAAAAGAATCATCTACCTATAAAATAATATTTATATTTGAAATACCTTGGACACCTGCTACACCTGCTTCTCCTGGAAAATGAAAAAAAAAATATTTGTTTTATTTCATACAGTTCATATTTATTAAATTTGTTAGCTGCGATATGTTTACGTAACGACATAATGAACAATTAATTCGATTCTAATTGTTTAAACATCATTAAAGTTAATGAGCACTTGGGCTCAATTCTTTCTCTCGGACTGGATATTTATAAATTTACGAAACAGTTGTTAACTGACTTAACTGACTTAAAGAGTGTAAATAGTGCTGCCATCTAGTGGTCAGTTCTAACTGGCTAATTCTCCATTACTGACCTTTATCTCCAACGGCTCCTTTGTATCCATTGAGTCCAGGATTACCTGTGGACAGATAAATCTGGGAGTGACGAGTTACCGCTCATGGGTCACAGTAAAGTTTAATATAAACAAAGATAAAAGTTAAACTAAATTTTTCTAGCGGAACAAAACAAAAGATAATTTTCTTTTACCTTGAGGTCCCTGTTCGCCTTTATCTCCTTGATACAAGGAAAAAAAAATGAAATGCAATTTTTTAGGATTACAATACTAATTTTTTTGTTAAGTGATATATCAGTTTGTTACATTATAAAAATGTATCAGTACCTTTTATAAAGTTTAAGAATAATGTAAATTATCTTACACTTTTTTTTTTTACAATTTTTAAGTAACAATCACAAACACAACATCAGCTCTTGCAACTAACTGACCTGTGTAACCCTTGGGTCCTTTTGGCCCAACTGGACCCACTGGACCTGAAAGATATTAAAATAATCAATAGCACTAGTATTTTTATTGAATTAAAATGCATTATTGATGTATGGGCTTAAAGATAAATAATTGACTCCGTTAAGAAGTGTGACTAGAGTATCCTATTATAATTGTAAGTACACACTCAACAAAGTCACACAAATGTAAGCAGTTTACCTGTGGGTCCTCTTTCTCCAACAGCCCCTAAAAAAAAGACAAATTAGAATCGAATTTCAAACTATTCATAAATAGCTAAACTAAATAAATTTTGAAAGGAGGCATTACCTAACTCTCAATGTATGGATTGTTGCTACAATTTATTATTCTTAGACTTTTAAATTACTCTTTGAATGGCACATATCTCTAACTGATCCCACTTTATATGGAGCCGGCAACACCAATTGCTGAGGTAAACCAACACTTAAAAAATAATTATCATTTTTTAAGAGTTCGAAGAACTACTCCACCAGGCAACAAGCTTTTTTTTACACCACATTTTTTTAATCATCCTAAATATTTTTTCAATACTAACAAACTGGATTCGTTAAAATCTGAAATGGGAGATAGTATTGTTTTTTTTTTTTTTAAATTCCACTCATTCAACTATTCAATTGTTTCATGAACATAAGATTATTTTACCTTTATCAGATTATCTAACTTTTATCAAATTATCTTACCTTTATCAGATTATCTTACCTTTATCAGATTATCTTACCTTTATCAGATTATCTTACCTTTATAAGATTATCTTACCTTTATCAGATTATCTTACCTTTATCACCTGATGGCCCAGTCAGACCTATAGGTCCTTGGGGACCTGAAATGATTAGATTTGTTGACGGTGTTACTTTTAATATTCAGTTTTATTCATAAGACAAAATATTGGAGCAAAGACAATATTAATGGCATTTCCCATTATTAGAGTCAATTTTATTACCTCCTGGTCCAGGTTCACCTACGTCACCTGAATAATGAAGTAAAAAATTATTAGTGGATTGAATGTATGAGAGCAAATAGAAAGTCTAAAAATGTAAATATATGTAATGGTTTATTTCATTCATTAAACTATAATGTAGAACAGGGGCGGATCTAGGCAACTTTGATGGGGAGGGGGGGGGCAAAACTGTTTTCATTGTTCAAAATTGGTCTTAGAAAAAAATATTTCGATAATTTAATGATGTCCCCCCCCCCGCCCCCAAATCCGCCCCTGTTGGAGTATCATGTAGTCTGTTTTTTTTTTTATTTCAGTAATAATTACGTTATTCTGTGTTCTGTTTTTTGTTATTTCAGTAAAAATCACGTTATTCTCTGATATTGTGTAAATGAGAATGAAACTGTAGTGGATGAAAACAATGTAAAGTTTCAATAAGTAGTGTTTTACTTACCTTTAGGGCCGGCGGGTCCTTGGTCTCCAGTATCTCCTGAAATTCAAATTTATATTTTCATGGTATATGACAACATAAGTTGTATCACATTTTATATTTCTAGTAAATTCATTTATTTGCCCATTGACACGTATCGTAGTTGGGGGGGGGGAGTTAATATCAAAAATACTTTAATTTATAGGTTTCTAAGTATCCTGTAGATGTCTAACTTAAACTTTGATAACGTCTTCTGTAAAGTATATATATCTCCAGCAAATGTCTACATTGTCTTTGCTGACGTTTTTACAAGCTAAAGAAATGTTTTCCTCTGTTTACACATGTTTAATTACATCATTATATCTAGTAAATGTTTACACATGTTTAATTACATCATTATATCTAGTAAATGTCTATACATGTTTAATTACATCATTATATCTAGTAAATGTCTATACATGTTTAATTACATCATTATATCTAGTAAATGTCTACACATGTTTAATTACATCATTATATCTAGTAAATGTCTATACATGTTTAATTACATCATTATATCTAGTAAATGTCTATACATGTTTAATTACATCGTTATACCTATTTACGTCTTTAAGTCTCAGTATCGTCTACATGTTGTCATTTAAGTTTAAATATTTAGTTAACAGCCTCATATCTTCATATTTTAAAATGCCTTTATTATGTTGTCAAGTAAACAGTTTATGGGCGTTTCAGTCTTTTAAACTTGACCTTTTATTTTTTTTTAAATCTCGTTAGTTTATTTTCATGTAACCTACTAAAAATGTCAACATTTTTTCATTATCAATTTTTTTTACCTTTTGGCCCAGCTGGTCCCTGTACTCCAGGATTTCCTGAAATTAAAAGTCATATGTAAACTTGTAAATAATATGATATGTCTGTTTCATAATGGGCTCTTGAATGTATTTTAAAATATGTTAATTTAGCTCAAAGATTAACTGATAAACCTAGTACTGTTAGATATTGTTTCATTCTACTTCCTAACTTATGATTTTCGATCGCATTTAAGTTTGAGAGACGTGATATTTTCTTTTGGATTACAAAATAAATTATGCACTTAGATTTAAAAAAAAAATGTATTTACTAATTTCAGGCCCGCACTACAGTGAATGTGGCCCGCGCTATGACACCTAGGGCCCCACAAATGAAAGATGCAAGAAATATTACCCCCTTCCCTCACCACGTAAGGCCGCCTGTGAATGAGGTTTTATTTTAATGGTGTAATGACCAGAGCTGCCAAAGCTTGGGTTTTCCCCGTAGATATTGATTATTTTGTTCGGATCTTGTTTGATTTTATTGATAACTCAAATCTTCGATTTTCAAAGAATTTCTCTCTGGGCTACCTGTAATCACCAGAGATGTTGGACAACCAGTAATATCAAAGTTTACCTATTGGACCAGGAGTACAGTAAACTTTTTGTTGTTGACAGTAGCTGGCGAGTTGAGATGTCTGGAGATAAAAAAAAATAAAAAAAATATCAGAAAAAAATTTACATATTGTTTTTAATCTACATAAATAGTTGTATGATAGAAGTAATTTTAATAAAAGTCTGATTTTTAAAAGCTTTATTATATAATATTATTATAAAATTGTATTACAAGCAATTTCTGTCGGTCAATGTATTGAAAAATTAAAAAAAAATCAATTTTACTAGCTTCTGGAAACTTAATCGATTTAAAATGTCAAACACTTGTATATTATCAATGACAATGTTTGGCTGTTAAAATTTTCGTGTTAATTAATTAAATTATATTTAAGCCCAAAGCTAATAACTTTTTAATATATTAAATGATTAAAATGGCAGGAAATATCAAGTTTATCAAAAGTTCCCCTATTTTATTTTTTTCATGTCGCGCATTTTTTTAAAATAATACAACTTAACTTTAGTAACAACAATACAAAGTATAAAAACAAAGAAAAAAAACAACACATTTTGTAGACTTTAGTTTTCAAACTATATGTACCAATTATTATTATCAATACAAACAAAAAACAAATATAATACTTTTGACACCAACAAGTATTGAATAAAAAAAAATCAAATAGATTTATATGAAAATGACTTAGATTATACAAATAATATATGATGTTATAGCCTAAATAGAAAAGTGAGTGCCAGAAATAAATACAATAAAATAACACAGAAAAACGTGAATAGTTGAAAGTGAAACTTATTATTTTCAAGTTTATTGTGGAAGACTTTGCTACTTATGAATTATCTACAGTGGGGGCCATTTCTAAAAGAGGAGTGAGAATAAAATACTGATGTATAAAATAAACAGTATGTATAAAAATAATTACTTAATGTTTTCAATGAAGTCCTAAGTGTGTAGTTTATTTTTAAGTAAAAACAAGTCTTGTCAACACTTACTCACAACTTCTATTTGAAAAAAGGAAAAACTGACTTATAATTGTCTCTCCTCTAAATTGTTATAATTCATTTACATTAATTTTCACAATTATAAGCAGTTTACAATGTTTAATTTTATTTTCCCCTTTACCTCAATGTAGTTGTAAGCAGTATAACATGGTTAGGTTTATTTTCACTCTTACTTCAAAACATAATAGTAGCAGTATAAAATGTTTTGGTTTATTTTCTCCCTTACTTCAACATAGTAGTAGCAGTATAAAATATTTAGGTTTATTTTCACCCTTACCTCAATGTAGTTGTAAGCAGCTCTCTTATTTCTGGTTGATGTTTTGTCTCCAGTTGCAGGAACCTGGACATTGTTTTTTGATTCAATCATCTCCAGTGTCTGGAGGTGGACGACAGTAGTCTTGAGTGACGTGATCTCAATGAAGCAGAACACGAAGGACAAGGTGAAGGCAATGGTCAGACATGCCAGCACGACGTACAGACCTTTCACGTAGGATTTGTAGGACGAGGACGAGCTGACCTGTGGGTAGATCTTGGGCTCACTGAGGTACAACTTTTGTGAGTCATCCATTTTGGGCATCATCCTAGAGCCTAGAGAAATACAACCGAATCAGGTCAAATGTTTTTACTCAAGTTACAACGTTTGTTATCTACGTTAGATATTTTTGGTAATATTTCAAAATTATTGTTTATAATTCTGAGACTTAAGGCAGAGATTTCCAGAAATGTTTGGGAGGAGAGGAAAAGTCCATGTAAACATCAGATTTGACAGAAATTAAAATGTTGTAAAGTCACTGTTATCATCGGAAAGTAGGCCTTTTGTATGTTTGACATCCATACAAATTGCTATGGTTATTGGATACCGGTGACGACTTGATGCTAAATCTATTAACTAAATGTGTTGTTATTTTTCCTCCTCCAAGAGTCTTAGCCAAGTAATATATATTAAACAGAATGTGAGATCATGTGTAAATAATTGGTCTCACATCCACTTTTGTTTTCCCATTTAAAGCATTAAGAAGTAAACAACTTCGAAATTCTACAAAATGTTTATTAATGGAATTGAAATAATCAAAAAAAAAAAAGATGTATTCTCATGTAGAATTCACAAGTGTGCTAGCTTTTAGTTTCGTCTTAAAATTAAAACAGGTCCTATAGTGAGTTAACAAGATTTGAGGACACAGAGACCCACAGAAAGTAAAACTAATTAAAATTAAAAGCTTATAAAATAATAGTAGCTAATAAAAATATTTGCATGACTGCATGAAACTTTACATGTAATGTTTTAAAAGAATATTTATTTTTTTATTTTTCAACGTTATTAAAAAATTCCTTTTTTTTTGGAAGAAATCAAGAAATTATGCGAGATTCAAGTCCTGATAAAAGTCAAGATATAGTTCTTATTTTTTTAAAAATTAGACCTTAGTGTGAATATTTGTATCGCACTCCATGAAGGATAAATTTATAAATCTATATCAAAGATATTGTTTTTAAAATACCTATCTAAATGCACGAAATTGTGAATTACAAAATATGTTATGATTTTTTTTTTTACTTTCATATCAAATTGGTAACTTTTTAACTATAATTTAATTTCTAAAGTTAAAGTTTTTTTCTATTGTTGTAATGTAATGTGAAGCGTCATCGGATAATGGGAAATGCTTCAAATCATGAAATGGCAGATTGTCGAATAGATTGGATGACTTTCTATAAGCATATAGTTCATTCGGTTTTCGTTAGGTTATATGCATATATATATAAGCTATGATCCAAAGAAAAGGGTTAAAAGCAATAAGAAACAAAGCTATTATAAACACAAAACTTAAACTCACCAACAGAGATAACCAAAAACAAAATATATTTCAATGATGCGTCAGCCGAACTCTTTATACGACGAGATTTTTATTTATTTGCATAATATTATAATAATGCAATCTGTAAAGGCTTAGAACGAGATAAATACAGCAGATTACAGCTGTACACACAGATGACTCCATGACCCAGCTCGGTGCCTGGAGGGGAGAAGATTTCATCGTTGATTTCTTGTGCCTCTCAACGTTGATAGGATCTGTATTATGAGAAAATGGTGACACGGTATATATATTTATCTGATAATGTAAGGGGTCAACCAACGTATTAAATGACTTCAGCAATAAATCAATTACACACAGGTAATAGTGTGATAGTATGAAGACAATGCTTATGTTCGAAACCTCATATCATGACAATCGAATAAATCTATTTATAGCTTCTGTTGTTTTTGCTAACACTTGATGAAAAACGAGATAAAGTTGAATGAAAACAAACTTCAAAAAAAAAAAACAAAAAAAAAAAAAATGAAGATTTTTTGTTTTAATTTACTTTATCATTTTAGCTTCACTCTTGTATGTCAGTTGTCAATGGGAGATATCCACATTGATTTTGATGCACTTTCATTTAAAATAGCAATGGAACATATCAGCTCAAATTATGTACGATACTCTAGTTTGACTCAATTCAGAACATTAGATGATCTACCAATCATAATTTAACACCAACATTCTATACATATCATTTGTGTCATGGAGCCATTTTTCTAATAACATTTTATTTTTTTTCCAAGGTAGACAAAAAAGTCTAAAACACCATGACCTTAATAAGAGCCAGAAAGCCATTGGCTATCTACGCAATGACCATTTATTTAACGTGCTTAATTGCATGCGGGCCCTTTTACAGGTAAGATTTACGGACCTCCTAAATTTGTTATAATACGTAAACAAATGATTATTATTAGACGTCGTCATACACTCAATTCACTATGTCTACCTATATTGCCAGCATCAATCACCTTGATACCTACGTTAAGTCATGGTGTCCGTAAAAAAAAGAAGTCTGTATAAAATTAAGTTGTTCATTTTATCGTCATGTCTTGTGTTGACGTCTGATATGACTCAATGGGTGCTTAGGATGACGTCACAAGTGGTTAGAACTATTTCCTGTTAAGTTTGGACTTTTCACACTCTCAACTATACATACCTAGACATATCCAAGTAACTACTACATTCAAACTAAGATATATGTATTGACTTTTTTAACATACAGCTTTGGGCTAGTGAATTGAATACATCCGTTAATAGATAAAGTATACATAATTTACCCAAATAGTAAATTCATCCGCTATTAAAAAAAAGTGGCCATATTTTACCCCAATACAGGATACATCCGTTATTAAATACACTGCCCATATTGTGCCCCTTTAGTGCTTCTTTTTTTCAATCCACCGAGGGTATAACCGTTTTGTTTTGATTTAGAAATAAATATTTTATGTAACATGAACTTTTGTTTGTGTATTTTCCTGCTGATTGTTTGATAAATACAACAATGAAAATAGCCTGTCAGATTGTATCTGGGCTTACTGATTGCTGTGATGTTTGGCTGACTGATTGCTGTGATGTTTGGCTTACTGATTGCTGTGATGTTTGGCTTACTATTTGCTGTGATGCTAAAAACAGAATCATGACATATCAGCGTAATTAATTTATGAGTCTGATGAAGTTATTCTATTCATGAAATGTTCATTTAAAATAACGATTATAATTGTAAACTAAGTTAACAACTTCTTCTGCATCAATTTTTTGTTATTGTAATTCATTATTTTTTTCCAGCATTGTCCTGATTAGAAAAAAAAATCCTTAGCCATAAACTGCAATCGGGGCAGATGAAGTGTAGAATTAATTCATCTGTTTCTGTACTTTATGTACTTTGTGTTTCATCTGTTTCTGTAACCTCGTCATATAAATGGATAGGATGGTTAGTACAACGCCCACCCGCCTTTACTTACTTAACTATTTTTCGCAGTTACTTTTTTTTAAAGCTGGGTGGAATTTATGGGCCTTCAACTCTAAATTTCACTATGATCTTGATATATACCTTTGGATCTCACCGAGGATCGAACCCAGGACTCTCAGGTCGACAGTCGAGCATCTACACCACCCGGCCATCTGTCTAGAGCCAGATTTAACCTCGACCAAAAAAAATATGCCCTGTTTGAATGGTTTCATTATATTTTATTTTTATTTTTTATCATTTTTTTTGTAAATTGGTGCATTCATTATTAAAGTATAACCCTCACACTAAGTTCTGCTCTTAGGGTTTTTTTGGAGGCACTAAGCAGAGACTTGAGGAAATGCATGTCGGTGCCTTGAAAGCATCAGATTTGATGAGAATAGGTAATGGAGAAAGAGAGAGAGAGATCCCCGACTGTAGTGGGATCGGGGCGTGGGGGAGGGGGGTATTCAGCCGCCTAGCTGGTCTGTCCTTACGGAGGGATCTGCTGATACAGATCTCGAGAGATAAATGTAACTTCTAAATAACAATCTCAATATCATTTTAAACTTTAAGTTCTTCTGTCAAAACCAATAACAGTATATTATATTTGGTAAGTTAGTGTTTTCAAATTTTTGTAATCCGCGACCAACTAAGAAATGTGTTTGGTTTTCTCGAACAAACTGTATAGAAAGAAAGACAATTGATAAAGCTCTATTTACTATGGTGTATTCTCCATTTAGTAATATAGTAACATTAACCTTCAGTGCGTTATTTTAAAATTTCCACACGGCACGTTAATTTTAAAATTGCACACGGTGCGTTATTTATATCTTGACTTACTTAATTAATCCCCCCACCCACAGGAGGAGGAAAAAAAGCCCCCCCACCCCCCCCCCACCAGCGCGACTCGGTGCGGGTCTCCTCCCCAGACCCCCCCCCCCCCCACCTGCCTCCCCCCCCCCCCGCCGCCGGCCGCCCTTCCTCCCTCCCGGGTCCCCCCCTCCCCCAGCCCCGTGACAGTGTCGTGGGGGGGGCGCCGGGGGAGGGGGCCCCCCCCCCCGCCCCCTTTTTCTCACTTGGTGGGTGAAGGGGGGTCTGCTTTTTTCCTTCCCACCGGGGGGGGAGGAGATTTTTTCCCCCATGTGGATGAGAAATATAAGGGGGACCCCCATATAAAAACACCCCCAGTGGGGGGGGGGGTCTTCGTCAGACTCACGCCCCTCAACCATATAATAGGACTGCCTTCCAGTTGTTGGTATCTTACTGTTTTATTATGTTGAATGTCAGGCAGATGTGTCATTTTCTTTTTATTGGAATGTTAATACATGTTATAATTATGACAAAAAGATCTAAAGATTTCTTCTCAGCTTTCTAAAGACCCCCTTCCACAGAAATTATAAAACTCTTCAGAAAGATATGTCACAGTAACTTGACATTGCATACTTTAAACAGTATACCAAATTATTTTGCGCATGAATGCACTGGTGCTTGTAAGTTATAATACTTTGTTTTTCACATGATAATCTCAAGGCAAATTTCTTTCCCCTTGTAAGAATTACAATAATATAATGCTCATCGTAATTCTATTGACTGTTGATTCTTGGGTACATAATGATTTTTAAAAAATCTTGAATTATCTTGTAGAGTCTCTACGAATGCCGAATCTAAGAGTTTCCACTAAACTAGAACAGGTACAAAAGATAGTTACAGGATTTAGGACAAATCCACAAAACCATAAACCCGTAAATTAACAAGACTTCAAACCCTCAAACTTACAGTAAGAGAGTGTGGCTGAAAGTTTATAAACATGTTAGAAAATGTTTTCGACAAACGTGTAAAGAATTTCTCTGTGTAGTGTGTATGAGGAATTTCGACTCAACGTGTAATGCTTCTGAATATTTTGATAGTAGGTTCTTGAGACATATAGTACTTGTACTTTGTGTTTGTTAGTCCCATGTATTTATCTATGTACCGTGTGTTTGTTAGTCCCATATCTTTATCTATGTACTTTGTGTTTGTTAGTCCCATGTCTTTATCTATGTACTTTGTGTTTGTTAGCCCCAGGTCTTTATCTATGTACTTTGTGTTTGTTAGTCCCATGTCTTTATCTATGTACTTTGTGTTTGTTAGCCTCAGGTCTTTATCTATGTACTTTGTGTTTGTTAGTCATATGTATTTATCTATGTACTTTGTGTTTGTTAGTCCCATGTCTTTATCTATGTACTTTGTGTTTGTTAGTCCCATGTCTTTATCTATGTACTTTGTGTTTGTTAACCCCATGTTTTTATCTATGTTTGATGTCACATATCTTTAGCTTTGTATTTTATGTTTGTTAGTCCTATGTTCTTATCTATGTACTATTTAAAAGTTAATATTTGTCTGTTAGAACTATGTCTGTCTATATGTTCTATTTTAAAATAATATTTTGTTCTTCACATTAAATACGCTTTTAATCCGTATTTGGAGATGCATTTATTATGTAGTTCGTCATCGTCTGGGCAAAAACTAACTTAATTTAAACATTTAAATTATTTTTTTAAAGACAATGGCATTATTATACTCCCACCCTGATGCCTACAACACTAGTTATACTTCTGTTTAAGACGGGACAAATGGTCGTGCGTTGAAGCGCTCAACTGTCAATACGGTGGTCCCGTGATCTCCTGTGAGGACCATTCGATATTTTAGGTCATGGTGACCATGAAAACGGTCCCAATGGTGGTTTATAGGATCTTAGAGATTTAATATCATCCTTATATGGCCTTCATATAAACACCGGTGTTAAAAAGCTTGTGAGTTTTTGTTTATTAAACAAAACATTATTTTCAAAAAATACTCTAAATCTTTGCAAAGATCTAGAAGATTCTTGATTATGTGAAAATAAAGTTGTACATTGTTGTCATCTCCACACATACAAGTTTCAGGGATTTACTTTATTGATGGCATGCTTACAACGACACTGGCTCATAAACTGACATGCACACAATGACACTGGCTCATAGACTGGCATGCTTACAACGACACTGGCTCATAAACTGGCATGCTTACAACGACACTGGCTCATAAACTGGCATGCTTACAACGGCACTGGCTTATAAATTGACATGCACACAACGACACTGGCTCATAAACTGACAAAAATTGCTTTCGTTGGTTTTTTTGTTATATCTTCATTCTTTATTCTTGTTCTTTCATTAACAAAATTGTAAAACGTAAATGTAATTTTTAACTATTGATTAATTTAAATGCTAAAACATTTCTGTCTTCTTCTGAATTCACCTTTTCTTATATCAGTAATAACTGGGTTTGCATTTTTCTGAAACATAGAATTAGACAAAAAATGTATACAAAGAAATAAAATATTTGAGCTGTAGCATAATAAGTTGTTAAAGTTTCTAAAATTGAATTATTATTTTTAAAGTATTATCGACATGTGAGACGAAATCTTTGTTTTGTAAAATTGTTATATTTTTAGGTTTATAATTATAGAAGTTATAACCAATGCCCAAACTATCAGACAACTTTTCTGATTTGCTTTTTACAAATAAACAATAACATTACCGGCACAATCTCCTTTAGCACCCTGTGGGCCCTGGTCTCCAGTGGCACCTGCAAAGAATTTTATTTTAAAATATAAGTTTCATTGTAACTGACAATAAGCAAGACAAAAACAAATCAATTTAAAACAAAATGTTAATGATAATTAGAAGCGAGCAATTGACATAGATGAAGGTCATGCTTATATGGAGATCTCATTGTTCTTGTTCTGTTGAACTATCTATTATAGTTTTTACAGTTATGTCTGATGCATTATGAAAAAGAAATGAACCATCTCCGACTTTATTGTTTTTTGTGTGTGAGATCAATTAAACTAATGGTGCCACTGATGTACATATTTGATCATAGTCTATCGAGCATCTACTTATACTCTATCTTCAAAGTCACTGAAAAGAATGTAGTTTAGTTTTCATGAGGACGGACAGATACATTTATTAGAAATCTATCTTTTAGTTTTTAATATGGGAATTATTGAAATGGACGAAGTGGTCTCATAATTCATTTTTAGCATTGCGTGTTATTGTAAATCAAAATGTAGGTGTTTTACTATTTGAAAGCCAATAATAGTTATGGCGACAGTTTTTAGTCAATTCTAGCGGGTTTTTAAAATAGCAATGTGTTTTCTGTGTTATATTTATTCAGCGGCATCGACTTTCTGCTTATAGTTAAATAAAAGGACTACAGTGATAATACACTATATATTTGTTGAATTATTCCTGTTTATCACTAAACTATTACCTTTAGGTCCTTGTGGCCCCTGTGGTCCTTGTGCTCCATCATATCCTAGAATAGAGAATACATTTGTTGAAATACTGATGATTTTATTTTCATATTTATGATACCAGGAATGGCCCAATGAGGCCGGGGGCCCCCGACCCTAGACCAGGGTGGCCCAGTGAGACCCTAGGGCCAGGGGTGGCCCAATGAGACCCTAGACCAGGGGTGGCCCAATGAGACCCTAGACCAGGGGGTGGCCCGATGAGACCCTAGACCAGGGGTGGCCCAATGAGACCCTAGACCAGGGGTGGTCCGATGAGACCCTAGACCAGGGGTGGCCCAATGAGACCCTAGACCAGGGGTGGCCCAATGAGACCCTAGACCAGGGGTGGCCCGATGAGACCCTAGACCAGGGGTGGCCCAATGAGACCCTACACCAGGGGTGGCCCAATGAGACCCTATACCAGGGGTGGCCCGATGAGACCCTAGTTTGCGAATCTCAAAGGCGTTTTAAATTTTATTTTTCTTCAATTTATAATTTTGATTTTTTTCATTGAATTTCGTCGAATCTCGTGATTGTATAACATTTTGGTCTTGTCTATATTTAGGCATTTTTTAAAAAAAAAGTCTGAGCCTAAATATTGACCAATATTCTACCTACATCATTACTGACAACGGTTGCACCAAATTTCACTCCTGCTATGAAAGAGTTGACCAACGGTCTAAACTAAACGTTACATATTTTTTTATGAACACATTTGTTTTGCAAAATTTAGAAATAACACATTTGTATTTGTTTCACTTCATTGTGAGCTGTAATGTTTTTTTAAATCTGTTATTGTTCTGCCCGCTGTGGTGATTGTTTCCGGTGACAGCCGTACCTGGAACAGCGGGCGGCGATTCAGTTGAAGATTGTAACATATATGATGCGGATCTTTTAACCATAGAAAAATTGGAATGTGACTGTCATAAACCTAACACATGGCCACCTCTGGCTTATACAATGGTTAAAACGATTTTTTTTTTGTAACGATTGTTTTCTTTTTTATAAATAGATTTTTTTCTACTTCATTAAATTTCTTACCCCTAGGGCCTTGTTCTCCTTTGTCACCTGCAAGATTATTAGAAAAGATAATTGAATCATACACAATATTTTAAGGATTAAAAAATGTGCTGAACTTAAAAATGCTGATAAATTTTAGATAACATTTTTTAATATTAAATCCTAATTTATCGCTAAATGTATAATGTTCTTTGATATTAAATGTTGACGCATCTAAAATGAGTATTATTTTTTAAAATATTTATAGTTAATGTACTTCTTTCTTGAATAAAACTTTTGTAAACTTTACATTATAAGACAATAGACTACATCATGAAGTGAAAATATAAAATATTATATATATAAGTACAAATATAAAACATTATATAAATAAGTAAAAATATAAAACATTATATAAATAAGTAAAAATATAAAACATTATATATATAAGTAAAAATATAAAACATTATACATATAATTCTCTTTGTCGCTCAACCATGCGGGACACCACGTAGTTTTCATTTTTTCAATTTTTTTTACCCCAAATTATTTATTTTTTGACTAAAGTATTCTCCCCTTATAATTTATGATATATGACAGAGTTGAAAGCGGATTCAGTAGCGGGAAGCTTGGCGATATTAAAATATCATTCTGGATGCATTTGTCAGAGGGTGAACAAAAAGTGTCGGAGACAGAAACACCAAGTATCTTAAACAGAAGCCACTAGATTCAAAGACAAAACTTTGAATGTCAGAAACAGTGCTCTCCAGCGGAAGTGACAGAGCCTGAAGTTCTCAGCAAGTATCATAGAACATGAAAATGATCTCACGATTCATTTCCCTAATTCTAATTTTTAAAAAAATCTATGTAGAACTATAAAGGTAATAGTCAAAATGCCTAAAATGAACTGATTGACAGTTTAATGTATTCAGACTCACCTTTGTCTCCTTGTGCACCTTTAGGTCCAGCTGGTCCAGTAGCTCCTACATGGAAGTAGCTCACATTATTTTATTAATAGCTCATGTAATTTGTATTATTTAGTATTTTACTTTTTATTGATCAAATATGTATTTGCAAGCTATGTAGAAGAGTGTGAGAAATATTGTTTACCTTTATCACCTGTATCACCTTGTGGTCCTGCACAGATAGATAAACAAACAAAGTAGTGAATAAATGCAATACATTAAATAGAAACAAGCTGATTTTACAATAAATAAGATTTTATTTTAACAAACTTTCTTTATTTCAAACTTACATTTATCAATATCAATAGAATAGACGCCAGTTTGTTTCGTTTAAAAACATATTTATGGGAATTTAAGAAGTATTTTTTTATTTTTAAAAAAGATAACCAAAAATTTTGTTTTATAATAAAAAAAAAGTATTTTTGTGTGTTATTTTACATCCATTACCTTTGTCGCCTTTGTCTCCTTTAGCTCCAGGTAATCCTTGTGGACCTTTAGGACCTGTGTAACCTTTGTCTCCTAGAAGAGAAACATAACAACAGGTGAAACGTTTGGAAGGTTATACATAGGTTATTTTGACCTTTGTCAGATGGGGATTAGTCGGATTGAACATTCTTTACATTTATCTGTTATCAGATGAAAAATTTGTCATGCTACACATGCCTTAGATTACGCAACAGCTGCATAATGAAACATTTGTCAGATTAAACAAATACTTGTGATATTTGACATGTGACAGATTTAACATGTGTCACACTTAACAGTTGTCGGGGATTAAAAACAATCGCCATATTTATCGATTGTCAAATTTAACTAGTGTCAGATACTTACCTGTGCTGATCAAACATCTGACAATTTGAATAGACAGGTTTGGTCCGTATACCACAGGGGTTCCAAAACTATTTGTACCTTAAAGCACATTTCAAGTGAGACTATGTGTGGTGGCGTAAATAGCAGTAATGAATTTTAAAAATGTCGCCTCACATTTAGGAAATCAAACGTCTTAAAAGGTTATCAACTTTGAAACCAATAAGATTTATGTTAAAATGCCTTAGAATACGAATATACTTTAAAATTCGAACATCCGGGGTATTTTTATATTTCGTTTTTGTATTTTATAATTTCCCTTGGCGATTCTGCCATCTTTAAGCCATTCATAACAATTCTCTATGAAGCGGAAGTTTTCAGTGTTAGTTTTCCAACTTTTTTTCTAATCTAGACTGACGCTTTTTCCCCCAAGTATGTTCTTCATACACCAACAATTTATTCCATTTTTCAACTAGATGACCTTAGAATGTTAACACCAGCAGATGTCTTAATGAGTTGCGACTGGGACGACCACCAGAGGGGGCCCACGTTGGCCAATAGTAGCTCAACCTAAAGTATTTTTTCGAGCCCCCCCCCCCCACTCCCGCAAATAACACTCTTCCTCGGCAACTCAGATGATCTCGCTATAGATCTGGTGTACTGCGTTCACCCAACAACAACACTGGTTGAGAGTAAAATGATGATGATGATGAAAGGGAAAGCAATGATTCGAAACATGAACTGTTTGGAATTCAAAAATTCATACGGTTTGAATTTGAGTTCGTTCACTAATGCAGTCACTTCCGTCAGCTTAAAAATTGCCGTCCATTGCGGCCCGCCTCATCCGCCGCCTTCCAGTATTTACGCCAGCGACTACGGGCGCCATCTACGGGGACGGATGGTCGGGTGCTAAAGCGCTCGACTGTCAACATGGTGGCAGTGCCGTAGCGAGCTTAACTCGAGCCCGTGGCTCAATACCTTTACTACCTTTTTCGAAAACCACATAATATTAAATGTAAACTATACCATCTGGCCTCCCTTTGTGAGTAGCCCCCGGGGCATAATGCCTCCTATTTCTCATCCCTCGCTACGCCTCTGCCTGGGGGATCCCTGGTTCAATCTTCGGTGAGGACCAATGGATATGCCATTCATGGTTAAAGTTTCCGCTTTATCTCCCGTGGTGCCTCCATTGTTATTGCACTATGAACTATGGTGGGGATGAAAGTAGGGCACTGCAAAAACCATCCTATTAGTGATTTATAGGATCTAATAGATTTGCATACCATCCTTACAGTTCTTCACACACACGGGAATCATCTATTTACTAAGAAACTCAAAGTCTACAAGAGATTTTAATTAACTCAAAATGTGCGTTATTTATTTTGATGTCGACCAGAGGCGGAAGCTATAAAATGTAGACTAGCGCTATTAAGAATACTTTGAAACCCCGGTATAGCATACAGAAATCACCTGTGACATAAAGCTGGTTGTCAGATCTTGATGCAATGATTCAACATGAATTATTTATGAACAGGAAATCTTTAATTTTTTTCTCGTTATCTAATTGCCATCGTTCTAAACTGTTTCAACTGTTTAGGTTTGGTAATACAACTTATTATAATGACAAAAGAAAGATTGATATCTATGAGATTTTACCTTTTTCACCTTGTGGCCCTGTTAGACCACGTTCACCTGATTATAAAAACAAAAATACATTTATTAGACGTTTAGGTAAACAAATGTTATCTTTATGGGAAAGTTATGGCCCTATGTAACACTTAGAAAAATGTGAAAAAAGTTTCTTTTACCTTGTGGGCCTTGATCACCTTTAGGTCCTGAGAAATAGAAAATGAAGATAATCTGATGTTAGTGTCAATAAAAAGTGGAAATAATCTGATGTTAGTGTCAATAGAAAGTGGAGATAATCTGATGTTAGTGTCAATAGAAAGTGGAGATAATCTGATGTTAGTGTCAATAGAAAGTGGAGATAATCTGATGTTAGTGTCAATAGAAAGTGGAGATAATCTGATGTTAGTGTCAATAGAAAGTGGAGATAATCTGATGTTAGTGTCAATAGAAAGTGGAGATAATCTGATGTTAGTTGTACTAAAAATGTATTAACAATTCACAGGGGAGGGATTTGAAGAACCAATGAGCTAATAGAAAATCAATGCAATTAGGTAGATCCGGATAAATGAAATTTTGTCATTAAGCGTTTTTAGTCAAGGTTTTTATAATACGATTGCCTCACTGAGGCTAAGTAGTTAGAAAAACTGGTTGAATCCATACTATCTCGGCAAAAACAGTTATATATATTTAGATTAGGTTGATAGAAGTCTATACTTCCAATATATGATCCTATGAAAACTATTGAGATGGATAACAAGAGTTTATGTTTACTCTGTAGCTTCGACAAAATGTTGAATAATGTACTCATTTTAAAATATGTACAAACCAATGTAAAATTTCCAGATCTTTTTGAAAGGTGGTTAAAATCCCACAATTCCACCCAGCTTAAAATGGGTACCAGACTTTCGTTGGGGAATTAAAGGCTCCTAGGCGTTGTGCTAACCACACAGTCCCTTTAAGTGCCTTGGTTAAAGCAACAGATGAATTATACACTTTATGCAGTGGCGTACCTAAGGGGGGGGGGACGGTGGGTGCGGTCCGCACCGGACGGCACTTTTTATTACTTTTTTTTGGGGGGGGGGGGGCGGCAAAAATGTATAGATCAAATTGGAATACTTAAATGAGAGAGCGGCAAAATCGTCTTCCACCATGGGCGGCAGATACCCACGCTACGCCGCTGACTTTATGGTTAAGGAAACTATAGTTTTAAATCCTGGCACTCAGGATGAAAGTAATGCGCCGTATTTCACAGATATTTATCGTGACTTACCTTGAGCTCCCTTTTCACCTGGCTGTCCTGCAGCACCTGCCACACCTTAAAAAAAACCACATTTCACAGATTAAGTAATCATTCTAAATAAAAGTGTGGATTAAGAACAACTATTTTCCTATATTTACACATAACTGCATTCAAGAACAACCAAATACCTTTGTCTCCAGCTGGACCTTTGTCTCCTGTTTAGAAAAAAAAACGTATTTAAATTAGAACCAAATAACAGAATCCATTGAAATATTTTCGGTCTTTGAAGTTTTTTTTTGTGGAACACATAATTACATTATCATTAAGGAACTATCATAGTCTAACAAATGTGTCAAGTTTAATTAAAGTCTTGCGTGGTGCCGGATTATTTATAGGATATGATTTTTGATTGAATGGTGAAACTGTTAAATATGTCTCTTACCTTTGTCACCCTGTGGGCCTTGTGGACCCTGTGGACCAGTGTAACCTGTAGATGTATGGAATATTTAATTCATTATTGGAAAAATAACGCGAGTTTCACTAAAAAGCTTCATTGTAATGCCTAAAGTAACTAATGCAGTGTACTCTAGTGTAAATGTGTACTCTAGTCTAAATGTGCACTCTAGTTTAAAAATGTTTTCTAGTCTAACATACCTTTAGGTCCCTGATCTCCTTTAGCTCCTGAGAAACAAATTGAACAAAAAAAATCAGTTATGAAATATTTTAATCCGCCCCTATCACATCATTTTAAAAATAAATACGTACAATAGTGGACATATTTACTCAATACAATAAACTATTACAATAAAAACGTGTTGCACAGTTTAGTGTTGAGGACAGACAGTAAGCACCACAACGCAGTAGCGTAAGAAGGTTATTGCGGGTTGTGCGGCCGCTTCAAAAGCGCTGTTAAATGTATTACCACTATTCATATTGGGAGGAGGGCGCCCACAATATAACTCGCACAGGGCGCCACAAGAGCCACCTACGGCTCAGCCGCCACTACACCAGGGTACATCTCTATAAGGTGACACTAACACAATGAAATATTTCATATATAGCATAGACTGTCACATTTCAATGAGCAGAGGAATACAAAACAATCAAATATAAAGAATAGTCTCAAATCTTGATAGTCCGATTGTATTTCTTTTTCAAAATAAAATTAAATCGTAAATATGTTGTTTTATTTTTTTTTCCAATTAACCCCACCCTGCTTGATACACAGGCAATCAAGATTTACAGCCTACGAAATATATTCAAGCTTATTTGAAACAGTTTTTATCTGGGTTAGTGAGGCTAGTCAGGCTCAACATGTTTTATTTATTTTTTGAGGCACAAGAATGTATACTGCCATGAACATCAGTTTTTAATAGTTAAACATTTGATTGTATGCTTCACTTAAAGTAAAAGTTAACTTATCTAGTTAAACATTTGATTGTATGCCCTACTTGAAGTAAAGGTTAACTTTTCTAGTTAAACATTTCATTGTATGCCTCACTTATGGTAAGGGTTACATTTTCTAGTTAACTTACCTTTAGCACCTGGGGCTCCAACTTCACCCTGTTTGCCTGCATAGCCTAAAAAATGAAGCACATGTCAACAATGTAACTAATAATCAATTACACGTATAATAATGGTCTTCAGAGAGTGATTCATATTTGAATTAATTCAGTTTTATTTCTTACCTGCTGGACCAGTTTCACCTTTGTCACCTGAAGATACAATGGCAGAATGTTAATAATGGAAGATTTTTGCTCAATATTATTGAAAACAACATCAAAACTATTATATTTTTAAATTGTAATTAAACGATTTATTAGAAATAAAAAATAGATTTCATTAAAGTCAATGAAATACAGATTTGCCAAAAAAAATCATTTGTATTTTTAAAAATCTAAATAAAATACATGTTATCATTGAGACACTCAATGACAGTCTCTCACGTGATACTATGATAACAAATATTTACCTTTGGGTCCAGCTGGGCCTGTATCGCCCTTGTATCCTGAAATAATTTTGTTATACATTTATTGTGACAGTTTATGACACATGAACATTTCAAACTATATTTTATCGCATTTTTCGGCATACAAAAAAAAAAAAAATAAATAATGGGTTTTAAATACCTTGTGGTCCAGCTGGTCCGGCTGGACCTTGTGGTCCTGGAATGTAAATAAACAATATAAACATGGTGATATGAAGTTATCGCATCTATAACATATATGTGTGCAATCTAAATTTAAAGTTAGTTAAAATACAATTCAATTGTGTTGAATATATATACATATAAAATACATTTCAATAATTAGTTGCTAGGATGCACGATTGAATGCCTAAGAGGGTCCATACTGTGTTAATTTATTGTCTGACTTATAATAAGTACATCTGTAGATTGGTCAGTTTTCAATGCACGCACCTGCTGGTCCATAAGCAAGGCAATATTCTTTGGCTTCTTGACAGTAGTAGTCCATCTCAGGTTGCTGTTATAAACAACGGACATAGGATTGTATTAGTACCTAGCTAATCTAATGACAGATTATATGACTAGCTTAATATAAGTTGATCTACTATGTAAACATATTGACCAATCATAGTTTATTTTGGATCCGTTTACTTCAAGTAACATTCATACAGTTCAATTTTACTTGATATCCAGTTAGTTATAAGTTGAATGTAAACGTCCAAAATAAATGTTTATTATCAATTATTAAAAAAAGTACATACTGCATGGCTTATACTTTATTTTAATGAAATTAATCTTTCATTTATTGATTTATACGAAACTCTCTCTATGTATTTATTAACTTTTTATGTTGTTATATTTCACTGTGCAGGATTTCCTTTCAAAATATATTGAACAAATCTGATTAAAAAGCTGAAGATAATACTGTGGAATAATAATGTGTTATTTAGCAGAATACAAATTTAGTGTGTCTGATATTGAATTAATTAAGAAACACTATTATACTTCATTATCAGAAATAACGGTGCACAATTCCTATTCATATATAGATGTTTTGGTCTTCATATTACAGTAACCAATGCACCGCTAATAAAATTGCATGTTACAAAAGATAGCTAAAAATATTTCCTTAATCATTATTACCCTAACAGTATAATATCTACAATATGTGATATCATTCATTGCAATACTTCATTTCCTGCAATTAATCTGTCAAAGCGTTGCATTGGGATATCGAAGTGATCTATCAAATAACTTCAATTGACATGACATTGTCATATTTTGCATATATATATATACATATATATATATATATATATATATATATAGATATAGATAGATAGATAGATTGCACTATCAAATGAAGGCTATTGCAACTACATTATCAAACGATGCAGGTATACAACATTACACTATCATATATTGAACTTGTACAAACATGACATGATCAAATAGTACAGTAATACGAAAAATACACTTTTGATATTACATTCAGCGGCGGAATTTGTTTCTGACTTAGGGTTTGGTAACTGGGGTCGCCCCGCATTAGGATATTCTATTTTCACATAATTGAACTCACAGAGAAATAGCCGGCTTGTCTTTTGTTTCTGGTCACTGTAGACTCTGATTTGTTCTCACCACTGGCCTGAGCATGGACACTGGAGGAAGTAGGCTGGTCATTCTTAAATTCAAGGAGTTCCATTGTCTGAAGATTTGTGACGGTTGTTCTAAGTGCTGTTAATTCAATGAAGCAGAACACAAAGGACAGTGTGAAGGCAATAGTCAGACATGCTACCAGGACATACAGGCCCCTCAGATACGTCTTGGCTGAAGGGGTCACTTGAGGGTAGACCTTAGGCTCACCAATGTAGAGTTTCTGAGAGTCTTCCATCTTTTGCATTATACCAGTACCTACAGAAGAAGTAAAATGATAGTTGCAAGTAACACAGTAGATCTCACCGAACTGTGATTTTTGAAATGATTCAATGAATTTTACCTTTGAAGAAAGTTTTAAAAAGATTGTTTTAACATTTTACTAACGATTTCTTTCACATGTATGATTGGTTATTTTTTTTTAAATTTTATTAACCATACGTTTTTTTTATACTGAGGCTCGTAGGCCATGGGATGGGGTGCCCCTTGCGGTAACATATGTTGTGTATGTCTAAGTGGGGCATTGTTTATAAATATAAGGTGAATACAGGTTTTGTAAAAGGTGAATACAGGTTTTATAAAAGGTGAATACAGGTTTTATAAAAGGTGAAGACATGTTTTATTTAATGTTAAGACAGGTTTTATTTTAGGTGAATACAGGTTTTATAAAAGGCGAAGACAGGTTTTATTTAATGTGAGGATAGGTTTTATTTTAGGTGAGGATATGTTTTATTGAATGTGAGGATATGTTTTATTTTAGTTGAGGACATGTTTTATATATGGTGAAGATAGGATTAAGAATAAGCCCTTGTAACTTGTTGAATTCTCTCTTGCACATATATTTTATATTAATTAGCATTATAAATATGAACGTTTTTTGATCTTCTGTACAATCAACATTTTACGAAAAAATCATACCTTTTTTTTAAAGAACTAACTATTGCGACTTCTTCAACACAGATATTTGTTTATGGTGTTGTGTTGGGAGTTAATGAAAAAAAACATGAATAAAGTACGGTACATGTGAAAATAATATGAAGTTATTCAAAAGTAAACTTACCAAAGTCAATTGCAACCGGGTGTAATGAAACAACACTCTGGTGGTGCTATTTAAACCAGTAGAGAGAGTTTGTTGTTGACATCAAATTATCATAATTTAATCTGTACAGAATATTATTTTGTGTACAATCAGATAACAGTTCAATTTTTGTTAAAATCTCATAATATTGCCTGTAGGCTTATACAAGTCTCTTATCTCATGAAAATGCAAATGTCAAAATTAATCTTTCTCGGGTTAAAATTCGGCCATTTGTCAATGCGAAGGCCCTATATCAAGAAATATTGATAAGATCTTGATTTTTGAAAGTTATAGTAATTTAGAAGATGGTCTCTGTGTTAGGCCATTGTGGGATTTTCATGTAAATTTTTTGCATCAGATAAAAAGCCAATAATACAGTTTGATACAGAAATAGAGAAAAAAGTTTTTTGTGAGAAACATGTTTTTACCTCAACTACTTCATCCGGTCTAGACAAAGATTGCTTTGGCTACCTGTAGAGCACTTTAAAGTTACGAAGTTTGGTATTTTAGAAAAAAAAATTACCTTAACTTGTGGTTAAGTAACATGGGCTCTTTCTACGCTCGGTTGATGTATAAGTGGACAATACTGTGTTGTCTTCCAATGTGGTCTCGGGAAGTGTTGTTTTCTTCTGCTATCCCGGGAAGCACTCTATTCCATTTGCGATCCCAGTATCTACTGTCTTTTCCTTCTGCGATCCTGAGAAATACTGTCTTTTCCTTCTGCTATACCGGGATATACTGTCTTTTCCTTCTGCTATCCCGGGATATACTGTCTTTTCCTTCTGCTATCCCGGGAAATACTGTCTTTTTCATTCTGCTTAGCTGTAAAGCGTACATCCCTACTTGAAACTCTAATGTGGATTGCTTTCTTCTAATTTTGAGCAATAAACTGTTAGAATAATGCTAATGGTTGGGTTGATCAAATGATTTAAGAAACAACAGAGCAACATAAGTATAATCAAACAAAAACATAAAAAAGAACAGTGTTTATCCTAGTTTAAATAGGTCATAGGTCACAGAGTTCATTTGAATAGAGATACATGTAACTGATAATATGTATTAGGTCATTGCAATTTATCGAGTTTTCATTTAACGTTACCTTTTTTTAATTTATTCATTCTATTTTGATATTTTAGTAGTTTGAAGAGATGATTGATCATAGAGCTGATGATTTTTCCGATAACACTGGTAAACAGTGATTTCATTGCCGGTGATATTTGAATCATTTTATACAAAGTCAACTATGCTGATTTAGAATATGTAAGTGCTTTTGCTAGATTGGCTCTATTTTACGAGATAATTAAAATTAATTAAATAATGTATGCACCGTGTTTGAAAATTGTCAAGAATTGCATGAAGTAAAATAGTATACTAACAAATACTAGTGAAAATGTTAATAGTCATGCAGAATTTTGATTAAAAAGATATGTAATAGTGCTATAGAAGAAAACATTTTCATTTGAAAAACTAATTATGTCTAATTAATTAATTAATATGTTAATTGTCTATGGAAATGCATTAGCAAATCGCTGTTTGCTCGACTTCCATTTGTGTGTGTCATTGGGGCGATTGCACTGGAGGCTCCAACAGTAGTCAGCCATCATATTATGTCCCATCTTCCTTGATATCTCTCCTCCATCACCCTCATATCCTGATGGAACCTCTCGCCTTGTTCCTCACTGAAGTCCCCAAGGTTACCTGGAAATTTGTCTAAATGACTGTGCAGGTAATGTACCTTGATGCTTATATTTGCTCCAATGTTTCTGAAGTTAGCGAGCATATCTTGTACCAGTTTTTTTGTAACTCTCTGCTTTGTTATTACCTAAGAAGTTCCTGACAACTGAAACAAAACTGTTTCATGAAGAAGCTTCAAGGCGATCCGTGAAATCTGTAAAATTTTGATCGTTGATGAGTTTTCGAATCAGAGGACCGTCAAAAATCCCAAAGCCTTAACAAATTGTTTCATTAAACCTAATTTGATATGAAGCGGTGGGAGAATGATCTTGTCAACCAGTGGCTTGTTGATGATATTTTCTTTACTTACAGTCATGGTTTCCCTTGCAGGCCATGTCACTCTTGTCCAATGATCTTGCCTTGCCCTGCTATCCCAAAGGCACATGAAGCACGGGTATTTTGTGTATCCTGACTGCTACCCAAGCAAGAAGTTTACCATTTTTAGATCAACACAAATTGACCACTGATGCTCATAATAACAGACTTTATGCAATACTGTTTTGATATTCTCATACTCTTCTTTAGGTATTGTTGAGTGAACAATAGGAAGAGATGCGTAACGGTTACCATTGTGTATCAGAACACATTTCAAGCTTCTGATGGAACTGTCTATAAAAAGACGCCAGTCCCATTTGGAGCAGAAATCCAAGGATCTCATTACAGTAAACAAGATCTTCCTCTTGGCTGAAATATGGAAGAAGAAACTCTTCTCTTTTCCAATAAGAAATTTTTAAAATTCTTGTTTGAGAAAATTTCTTTCATTGAGCCTGGACGCTAAAAGCTCAGATGTTTGCTTGGGCATATTTAGGTATCGTATCAGGTCATTGAGTTCTTCTTGACTAAATGGTTGAGGTGTTGAAGAACTTCCTTCATAATCGCTTCCACTTTTTTCACCTGCCAAAAACTCCAGATCTTGCCCCTCGTCAGAGTCTGATGGTGAAAGCTCTGTTACAGGCAAAGTGTGAAATCCGGCATTCTATAGAATGCCTAGGCAATGTATAGAATGCCTAAATTTTTCAGGCAAAGTATGAAATAAATTGCTATTTCATACATTGCCTAGGCATTCTATAGAATGCCGAGTACCCGTTCGGCAAAGTATGTAACTGGCCTTGTTAGGAACTAGAGTAGATTTAGAGACAGACAATCCCCTTCGACGTTTTAAGATAAGAAGATATATCAGAAGTAGGAGTAATGCAAATAATGGTTGACAAGGTGACAGACGACTCAGGACAAAGGTGGTCAGAAAACAAAAGAGTAGTAAACAGCAAAGGAGTGACGTTTCTTGAAGAATTCACCGTATGTCCAAAAGATTTAATAAAAGCGGAAGACGTTCCTGACCTTGAAATAGCTCTCCGATCTGCTGCTACTTCTCAGTCTACAGGAAGCGGCCAAGGATTCGTCAGATGTAAATGCAAGACGAAATGCCAAACTATGAGGTGTCTTTGTATGAAAAAGAAAATTAAATGCAATTCAAAATGCCATTCTAGTCTTCCCTGCTGCAACAAGTAGCTCATTCCAGTTGTGTTTCTGCTTGTTTTCACCAGAAACAAAATCTTTTTATTATTTATCAATTCTTCACTAATTCGTAAAACATGAACATGACAGATCAAAATACCAAAATATGAAGTGTTTTGTGTGAAAGAAGAAAATTAAGTACAGTACAATTCTAAGTGTGAAGCCAGTCTTACCTGCTGAAGCAAATACTGCAATCTGCTGTCGTTGTTTTTTACGGTATGAACATCATATGCTTTATTTTGCATTCACTCCATATTAAAATACGTTTTTATCAAAAAAGGCTTTTGTTGTTCTTTTCTGATACTTTGCCTAAACGACACTAGTCATTTTATACAATGCCTAGGCATTGTATAGAATGCCTAGGAAAAGTATGCACAATTTAGAAATTTTATACTTTGCCAAAACGACACTAGTCATTCTATACAATACCTAGGCATTGTATAGAATGACTAGGAAAAGTATGCACAATTTAAAAATTTTATACTTTGCCTAAAATCACCAGGCATTCTATACATTGGCTAGGCATTCTGTAGAATGCCGGCATTTCACACTTCTCGGTAACAGCTCTAATAATCCACTAAACACTGGTATAGGAACTTCACTGCTATGTGGAATTGGTATCCTTGCAGATTCAAGATCAGGATAATCTCACTTAGATTTCTTGTGGCGATTGAAGCCTTTAACATTCACAATACAAAAATAGCAATCACCAAAATGGTCTTTCGGCTCTCGCCATCCCATTGGTACACCGAAACTTAGACTTTTCTTCTCATCATTTGTCCACTGCCGTAGGTTCTCCACACAGTTTTTGCAGACCTTATGGGGAGCCCAAGACTTGTCTTGGTCTCCCAGCTTCACACCGAAATAAGCCAAATATGCCTGCTGCACAAAGTCGGTTATATTTCTTTGCTTTTCAATCATGTATTCTCCACAGATGTAACAGAATACATTCGGATTATGTTTGCAGCATCTTCGTGATGAACTCATGATGTCTGTAGAAAGCAGCTATAAAAGAGAAAAAACTAAACAAAGTTATAACTTGGTATAGTTAAATTAAACAACAGACACCAAACTTATTGCATTTGTTTTACACAAAGGGTACAATCATATTTTCAAGGGTGTCCAATATCTCAGAAACTAGAGCCAGTTCAGCAAAAGCAGTGGCAGTTTTGAAATCAGCACCCATGAATTGCTATAAATTTTTTCAAACATTCTTGGCAACTCGCAAAATTTTTTTTTTTGTTGGGCTGTGTAATGTATTTTTGTAAAATTAAAATAATAGAAAACCGTTAACAATAGTAAAGCCCAAGTTAGATTGATACCATGATGTGATGTTGACATATTATGACATATAGGTGATTGTGGTCAATTTACCATCAGTACATTTTTACCTTTTGCACTTTGATGTCAATGAATGCATTCAAGAAGACTACACCAATATAAACACATGTACATGTACTCTTAATGCTATTATAGCAATCTAGATAATAAAAACTATAGCGTGTTTACTAAATAGTTTGGGCCTAAATGTATACATTAATATATAATTTGGACTACAAATAAGTAATAAGTCGATGTATAAATAAACATGATTCCAAGCAATGATCTCAATTTGTGTTTTGTACCGAAGAGACTTTTGAGAATCACTGTGTTTTGACTAGGTTTTTTTAAAACTATTTTATTCAGTTAAATTAGGTCACTCTGAAGTTAAATGATTTTCATTTTCATTTCCGAAATAAAAACCTGGGCTGGCAACATTATGTGGTCATTATATCAGTATTTAGTCCCATAATCTTTTTTTTTTTTAAATTGTCTTGGATTAATAAAACTTTATTTCTGTATATATAGCGAGTGATCTTTTATTTAAAATGAATACATCTTCTTTCATTAAAATTCCACTCTGAGGGAAAATAAAAGATGTGTATCTCTAGTATGTTGTTTGTTTATCCACTCTTTTGTTTTCTTAGTATTTTAACTTTAGCTTACGTTATAAAGGTGTTGATGATTTTAGTTTTAAAATATGGATGTATGCAAAGGAAAAGCAGAATCTGATGTTGAAAACAGAAGGAAACATGAGGTAATAGTTGAAGCAGTGGCGCAACCAGGGGGGGGGGCTGAAGGGGGGGGGGGTTCTAGAAGACCCCCCCCCAGGCCAAATCATCAATACATAATTAATGTTATAAAGTTACAACAAATACTGTCAAACTGTCTTTTTTCATAAAGTGAGACCCCCTCCCCCTCCCCAGCATTTTTTGCTGGTTGCGCCACTGAGTAGAAGATAGCTATCTTTATCTTAAGGCAGGATCAAAAATTAATAACGAAAACAGGGACATGACTTGAACTGCATTGACTTGTTCATGGTTCTGTATATGGTTCGGACAAGTGTCAAGGTAAGATAACCCGCCAAAAACTATTCTCCTTGGGACTTTAGATGGAATACCGTCGCCGAGGGCACCAACGGAAATGTTGCTTTGACAATATGAAATAATGGACAGAGCTACCAATGATTGAACTAAAGACAGCCGCGCATGATAGGCAACTATCTATATAAATAATAGCGGTGTGGGTTCTGTGTTAAATCGAAAGTAAAGAATGAATAC
Organism: Bulinus truncatus; assembly: GCA_021962125.1. NCBI lineage: Eukaryota > Metazoa > Mollusca > Gastropoda > Planorbidae > Bulinus > Bulinus truncatus. The sequence goes on along the minus strand of JAGDYQ010000025.1, from coordinate 5,287,834 downwards.
AACAGTATTCCAGTTTACAATTGTCAAACGTAAAGAATAGTAATAAAAATCATGAAAAAATTTGATCTGTCCGAAACCAAAAAATATCCTAGCCTACTGATCAAACCTAACGGTATATAACTTTATGCAAAGGTTTTGCACGGTACAGCTAGTGGAGGAATATTTCTGTTGAGGTGGGCATGCATTCCCCCAACGATCACATCGGTTACGGGTAGGGTGATGATGATGATAATCGCCTTGCCTGTTATGAGTTGAAAACAAGACGTTACTTGAGCTTTGTAAGATATGTGTAAAGAAAACTGAAGTTAAAGAAATCTATTTGTATATATCTCTACATGAACTTTATTGATTCATTTTGTAAGGCTTTGGGCAATGATAAAACTGAGCATATCCTGCTGCCTGCATTACTATCTGTGTGATCCACGCCAACATATTGAACATATCCTGCTGCATGCATTACTATCTGTGTGATCCACGCCAATATATTGAACATATCCTGCTGCCTGCATTACTATCTGTGTGATCCACGCCAACATATTGAACATATCCTGCTGCATGCATTACTATCTGTGTGATCCACGCTAACATATTGAACATATCCTGCTGCATCCATTACTATCTGTGTGATCCACGCCAACATATTGAACATATCCTGCTGCATGCATTACTATCTGTGTGATCCAGGCCAACATATTGAACATATCCTGCTGCCTGCATTACTATCTGTGTGATCCAGGCCAACATATTGAACATAATATGCTGCCTGCATTGCAATCTGCGTGATCTACGCCAACATAGGCTGACTTTGTTTTGTTGCACTTTATTGATATCTCAAGTCATTATCAGTATATGATCTGAATGTATTACATATGCTTGTCTTAGACATATCAACAGATGTAACAGATGCGGTACAAAAAGACATCGACACAAGTTACTGGTCAAAAACTGGGTGTTAATCATTTTTTTTCGTAAGACCAAAACATGCATAGAGAAATAGTGAAATGGGTTAATCGAAACAGTTACAGTGTATGTATCTTGGACATGCTTGACTAAACTTGGTGCGAATGGGAAGGGGAAAACAATGTTATAGAACACACGCGTGAGTCTGCTTGTTCTGACTAGACCTATTAAGCTTGACCATGAAAGTTAAGTGGTCATTTGATGTAGAGTCCAGTTTGGACTAGGTGTGTGTTTTTTTTAATTATTTATGGACATTTGCTTTATGGATTGGCTTTCAGGAGCTGTGAGTTATATTGATATGTAATCAAAATTGACGTTGAAGTTTTCGTATCAAAGAAAAGTATCTAATACATAATCGGCTAGCCTGGCGTACGTGTGTATAACTTCCGCGGCTAAAAATAGTCTCACTCAAGGGGAGTGAATTCTTGCTTGGCTAAAAATAGTCTTGGGAATTCCAAGTAATGCGCAAATTATGTACAGTTGTAAAAATGGTCAAAGGGATACAACTCAATTATAAGGAGTCACTCGCCGGTCCGGGTACCGGGCCTTTGATCTAGTTATAAATAAAGATTGTGGCATTGGCATAGTTGTTTTGTTTGCTTGTCCAGGGAGTAAAAACTGTTAATAAAAGCCCGTGAGATATTGAAACCGAGGCAGATAGATCGATAGACAGATAAGCAGACTGATGCAAAGATCTACAGACAGACAAACGTTGTGAGCCAGAGCATGTTGAGGTCCTGGACGAAGAATCATTTTGTATCCCTGATGGAGGATTATTGTGGGAGCATTGGGAGAGAGTTTATTTATGGGACAAAAAGGCTGTTATTACAGTCTTTAGGTAAATGATCGTTAACAGCTGAGGTACTGCCAAGCCCTCAACTGTCTAGAAATATTTCCCTTCTCTGTGGTGGATCTGACTGTTAGCACAGTGTTTCCCAAAGCGTGGTAGCATACCTCAGGAGGCACGTGAAGAGTTTGGCTGTGGTACGGTCTGGGAACATTGGGTAAATATGCAAAGCTTAGCCGAAATCAATGAAATTAAGGAAAACTATAACCGTTAAAGCATTGTATACATCAACATATTCATAACATTTCTAGTCCTTCGTGTGTCATGATGTGCACACGAAATCAAATAATAAATAAATATATATATATATCTTGTTACTTCAGAATAAAACAATCCATTAGAGCTTTTTTTATTCTATAGTGTGAATTGAAGGGTTTTCTTAGTCGCCATTTTTTAAATTTAGAGTGGTAAAATTACGATGACGTAGACAGAAATTGTTTTCCCTATGGAAATATTTTGATGACGCCATTCATTGGAATTTACTAAGAGAAATAATCGGATTTTCCATTTGTATATGCACTTTTTCAGTACTTTTAGTCTCGTAACTCATTCGCATTTGAGAATTAAAAACCTCAATAGCTAGTAGAGCATCTGTTCACGAACTAAATGTTAACTTGGCAAGATATAAGTGGATAAATAAAGAACGAAAAGGTTTTGTAGTTATAGTTACGGAGAATATCTTCAAACATCTTTGGTTATTTATACACCTTATTTTATTGTACACCTTATTGTTTTGTGTCTTATTCAAAGATTGCATTTCTTTAATACTTTTCATTTCGTTCTATTTCATGACTAAGTCTGCCTCTTGTGCTGGCTTGGAATTAATTTAAAGAAAACTTATTAGTTTAAGTATGTATCGTGATATATAATAATATAATATCACTCGTTTAATGTAATGGGGGAATGAATTTTACATAATTGTGTTTTTATTTGGAAATTATGGGGATAGGGGACGGAGCTAAAGAAAGGCAAACAGCGTCTAAAAATCCCATAATTTGGGCCTTAGCATAATGGACGATATGTTTTTTAACATGAAATTACAGAAGTGCACGTTAACGTTAAACTGCTCGTTTGACCAAAGGATGTTGTTCACATGGACATACGACATTTAGGTTACTTTCTTCAAACACTTTAGTCTATTTTCCATTGACTTTCGTCATCTTTCCAATAGTACACAATTGAAGTCCTGACGGGAACCCTGTTACGTGTGTACATGAACGGCTCAGCTGCCTGCATTAAATCAAACTGTCGGCGCAAACATACAAAATTACAAACAAAATACATAATTAAAACTATCAATCAACATGCCAATCAGGAAAAAACCACAAAAATTTTAATTGTATTCTCATTAATCTGTTTTGACAATAATTAACTATGAAAAAAACGAATGAGTACAAGCTTACCTTCAATTTAGTTGGTCAATAATTATTAATTATTACAGAAGATTCATTCGTCTCCTGAGTGGTTTGCGTTTGATAAAACTATTGTGTGATAGACTCAAGTATTTTCAAATGAGAAATTCTTTCCTACCGTAATGTAGAAACTGTACTTCTTATATTGTTCATATTACTACTAAAAACTTCGTTTAACTTCGACATGACACAGCATTCAATTTAATGAGCTGTTTAACTTCGACATGACACAGCATTCAATTTAATGAGCTGTTTAACTTCGACATGACACAGCATTCAATTTAATGAGCTGTTTAACATCGACATGACACACCATTCAATTTAATGAGCTGTTTAACATCGACATGACACACCATTCAATTTAATGAGCTGTTTAATTTAGATGCTTTTACAGGACCTTCAAGACAGACCCCCCCCCTCTCAAAATATAACATTCCTTTCTCCATCTATCTTACGTTCCAATGAAATATTCAGGATTTCATTAACATTTATTTTTATTTGCACTACAAAACTCCCGGCCTCAATAAATTGTATAAACAAAAAAAGAAACACATCCCCTTAATCCTCCCATGTTTCGTAATGTGTGAACGGTCCCCAAGACGAATAAAAGATTCTCACAAAAAGAATTTCAAAAGTTTTAATTTATTGTTTACATTAATTGTAATTTGTTACTAAAGGTGTTTGCAAAAGTCTCCAGTGAATGACAACATTAATGACACTTTTATCAACAAAGATGTTTCACAAATTTCATCTAAAATTATACGACAAAATCAGTTCTCCTATGTCAACAATGGTGTTTGTAGTTGTTTCCCTGCATCCCAGCTCAGAAGATGTTTGTTATTTAGGTTGTAGGAAAGCATGACTGTGTTGCCATAGGGATTTTTAAATATGAGTTGTTTTAAGGTTAGAGTTGTGTTCTTCCATAGGTCTCTCTCCTCGTCTATAGACGACCTCAGCCTGTTGTGATGACGTATGGTGTACAGTTTTCCGCAGACAATGAAGGCGTTTCCTTTGGAACCGAGTGCCACATCCACATCAACAGACTTGATGATGTCCAGACTAGTCTCGTTCAGCAGGGCGACTTTGATGTTGCTCGAGGACTCTGTGCTGTAGATCATCCATAGTCCATTCTCGTCAGCGTTGAAGTCGACAAAAGAACTCTCTGAGCTGTACAGGTGTCTCTTGATGCCTTGTGTGGTTTTGTAAACCAGGTCGGGGATTTCTCTTACTTTTGTTACCTGTCCTAAACTTAAGTCAAGGCCCACTATCTTGGGTTCACCAGACCACTGGTAGTACATTGTACCGTTATAAACTATGTGACCCGTGCCATAATACGGGGAGCCCTCAACAGTTATGACACGGCTCACCCAGTGTTTTTTAAAAGTGTTCATGTTTGCGAACTCTTGGATGCTGGTTCCTTCAAGATCATTTGTCAACCAAACTTTGTTTGCCGTGAAGGAGGTGGGTTTGATGTCCACCATCCATGATCCGAATGTGCTGGAAGATTCACGAAGATACAAAGGTGTACCGATATTTTCAACAGAACAGGCTGAAGTAGAATAGAAATGAAACATTGTTAATAGATTCAAGACCTCATTGGACAGATCAAAACACAGAATATAGATTTGATTAACGACGTGTTGGCATTTAGTGAACTTAAATATACAAATAATGTTATTGCTTTCCATAAATTGATCATTGTTTAGTCAATGATAGAGAACTGTTTCAATTCACTTTCTGTGTTATAAATATTGAATTTTAAAGCTCCCTATTAATCCCCCCCCCCCCCCCCCCCCACCCTCTCCCCGCCGTCTTGTCAATTTAAATATTTTCTCCCCTCCCCCCCCCCTCCTCCCCCCCTCCTTTCCCACTCCTTCCCCCCCCCTCCACCCCCTTTCTTTTTTTTCTTTTTTTATTTTTTTTTTATATTTGTTTTTTAAAATATTAAAAGGGGTATTTGTCCCCCCCCTTTTTCCCCCCCCCCCTACTATATATTTCCACATTCTTTTTAAAATTTTTTTTATTTCATTCACCAACATATCCTTAAAGTAAAACCCCCCCTCTTCCCCTAATACCACTTTCCACTCTCCTTTAAACCTTTTAAATATTTTATTTATTGAATTTTTTGATTACCCATATTTTTTTATATATTCAAAACACCCCATTTCCATTCTATATTTTTTTTTATTTATTTTCTTTTTTTATATTTTCTTTTTCTTTTCTGAGTTTTTTTATCCCGCGTTTTAAAAAAAAAGGGTTTACCAAGAAACCCCCGGGGGGGGGGGAGCGCAAAGGGAGGCGGATAAGGAAAAAAAAAGCTATATAAAATCCCTCCCCCGCTTTCCGTGGTACCCCATATTTATTATTAAAATTAACCTCCCTCCCCCCCCCCCCCCCTCTTCCACTCCAAAGACATCCCATCCGTGGGTCTCATGTCAAAATTCAAAGGCTTCTTCCTCCCCCTCTCCTCCCCCCTACCCCTTCCCCCTCCCCCCCCCTCTTTTTTAATTTCCTTTTCACTATTTAAAAAAAAACTACCCCCCCCCCCCTTCTCCTTCCCCCCCTATACTACCTCTCTATACAACTTTCTCCCACCTCTCCCCCCCCCCTATCCCCCTCCCATTCTTACTTCCCTCAATCCCCCCTTTTCCCCCCCCCCCCATATCAATGAAATGAAGACATAAGACAAAATAGAAACTTATGTTATCTCATCTCATCTTAAGTTCCTGAAGTACAGTTTGGTTTATCCCCTCCCCCTTTTACATCCCCACCGGTCCCAAGTCTGTATTTGACATGACAGTATCACGGCTGCATTTGACATGACAGTATCACAGCTGTATTTGACATGACAGTATCACAGCTGTATTTGACATGACAGTATCACAGCTGTATTTGACATGACAGTATCACGGCTGTATTTGACATGACAGTATCACGGCTGTATTTGACATGACAGTATCACAGCTGTATTTGACATGACAGTATCACAGCTGTATTTGACATGAGAGTATCACAGCTGTATTTGACATGAGAGTATCACGGATGATTTGGTCATAGGTGGAGGTAGGGGGTATTTTTGTTTATTCTATTTTTGAATAGAGTTGGTAAACTTTTCTGGCTACATTTCTTTTCGTTATTTTATTTAAAAAGGCGAACATTTTATTTTATTTTTCTTGTCAATTATCTTTTTGAGATTTTACATAGGAATTACTGTTTACTTTGTTTCTAGTTTTACCTTTTGCTTTCGGTGGGAAGGTAGGTTCAGGTGTAGTTGTGGTAAACACTGGAAAAGAGTGAAATATATTAAATACTTAACTGTTGGTTTACATTAAAAAAAAAATAAATAAAACTTTTCAAAATATAAATTAAGCATAGCTACATAAAGGACTACATAAAGGACTACATAAGGGACTACATAAAAGACTACATAAAGGACTACAAAAAGGACGACATAAAGGACTAAATAAAGGAATATATAAAGGACTACATAAAAGACTAAATAAAGGGCTACATAAATGACTACATAATGGACTACATAAAGGACTACATAAAGGACAACATAAAGGACTACACACAGGACTACATTTTTCCCAGGACAACATTTCATGGACTCGAATGTCAAAATGCAGGGGCTCCCCAAGAGGCCATGCCCCAAATCCTAGGTTCGGCACTGCATTATGACTGTAGGAAGATTTCTGTTTTTTTATGTATTTACTGTGACTGCCTGTAACATTGGTCAAAACAAAAGAAAGTAAGACCATAGATACTTGAATTCCAATTTAAAATCTAATCATTGAATCAGAACATAACAAATAAGATTACGGATTTGGTGCATATGATATTATTGCTGCTTATATAATAGTTATTATGTGTGATGTATGGTTGATATTGTCACGTCGGACATACTCAAACTGTTCAGGATGAAAAATGAAATACATGCCCTTACATGAAAACTCAACGCACCTTTTTTATTTACATAGAAAACAACGATTTTCCCAGCTAAGAAGAATAATATAATAATGGCGATTTGGGCGCTGCGTTAAATCGAAAGTAAAGAATTAATATAACAGTATTCCAGTTTAAAATACAATCATGAAAAATAATAAATCGGATCTGCAAAATAAAACCATTTCGCCTTCTACCGATCAAGCCTAAGGGGATATAACTCTATGCAAATGTTTTTGCAGGGTACAGCTAGTATAAATAGAATACAGAAGAATCTATTGACCCATGAAGACATTAACTAAATTTCTATATTTTACTATTTAACTATTTTCTCAACAGTCTGAGTAAGAAGAGTTCTAACTAACAATTAATCATTAGGGACCGTTCACATATTACGCAATGCCTTGGTTAGTAAAGGGTGGGGGGAGCGGTGGCCCCGTGGGTGGGTGTGGTGGTGGTGTCGAAGTGTGACATTAACTGATGAAATGGTTAAGAAAAAAGCGATGTGAGATTTATTTAAAAAAAAGTGTTAAAAAAAAATTGATTCCAGTCAATGCATGGCCTGTCGTTCGCTGTTAATACACGTAATGAAAAAAAAAACAAAAATAACAAAATATTTTTTCCTGTTACTAAAGTTATTACCTCCATGAGTCCATTGGGTATCCTGGTCATTTTTGCAAGCTGGGCAGGTTGTGGACTTTAGCTCCGTTGCCCTGCGCCAGCTGTATGTGCAGGGAGTTGCCCATGGCCGCATCCACGATCAATCTTTCTGGAACAGAGCCTCCACCTCTGGCCCCACTGTGAACTGTCCGAATAGTCGGAATAAATGAACGGAGGGAGTCTACGCGCTTTGATCTGGGGTGCTTATCTGTACACACAGATATTGCACACACACACACACACACACACACACACACTGTCTATTCACCCATCCACCCAATCGGCCGTCCGTTTTTCTATGTATCTGTCTACAATATTATGAAATAAAATTCTTGTGTCGACTCAGTGGCGTAGTGTGTGTGTGGGAAGGCGAAAAGGGAATTTCCAACCTGCCCCGGGCGCTATCCACAAAGGGACGCCAAATGGTATATTTTACATATAATATTATATGTGTTTCGAATGGGTGAGGCGGCGCCGCGGCGCTAAAAGATATTGCTGAGCAGTCTAACTCATACGCCACTGTGACGGCTATCTCATTATGTATCTAATGACCAACAAACACTGTACTGTGGTTTGGGGAGGAGGGGGCTAGCAGTAAGACACGCCCAGCCCCACACCCCCAACGGCTTGACCTACACCTACCTGGGGGTAATGCTGCATCAGCTGCTTGTGGTTCCACCGCTGATACGGAATGTTGTAGCGCTTCATGGCGGCCTCGTACTCGTCCAGAATGTGGTCAGTTTTGCCTCTCGGACATGGTCAGTCCGCCTGGTTTGTAAACCAGCTGGATACCGGTTCCGTTCCACGATTACTCGAGTGGAGAGGCATTCATGCACTGTGTACAAACTCGCAGGTCTGCGATTCGTCCGAATTAAGCATACGTGTGTTTGTTTATGTTTACTAACAGATGACGCCTCGAAAAGACCACCACTGATTCAGGCCGCTGCCTGGAATTCAGGAGCCCTAAGATACATGACAACTAACACCCCCCGCCCACCCTGTGGACACACCCCCGCCCACCTGTGGATACCCCTTTCAAACAAATTTTTTAAACAAATAAATACAGTGGGTATTCGGTTAACGAACCAATCCGTTCCTGATTATGTTCGCTATCCGAATCGTTCGTTAACCGATCATCAATTTACCATATATGTTAATAGAATTCGATTAATTCGTTCTGGAGATCTAAAAATTAAATTTAAAATGTCATGTACAAGAATAATTTCTTAGTAAGTTTATTTATTACAAGTATGATACATACATATAGTCTTATTAATCAGTCTTTTCTTTGGCCCCCAGGCGTTAAAGAACATGTCCAATGTCGATTGTTTTTTCTCTCTCTCCTTCAGGACATTCAGGAAAGCAGTTGAGCAACAATATGTTGGAGATCAGCAACCTCGCCAGCATCACCCTGCTAAATGCCAGATCTCCTTTTAAATTTTTTAAACCAGCCAGCGGTAGCCCTTGAATTCTAGATTTTCGGAGGACAGAGCCTGGAGTTTGTTCTTTCAATTTCTCAAAAAATTCTCCAGCCTTCTCTTGAATGATGTCCATTCCTAGTGCATCCTCTTTTTCACCTCACCGTTCATTTATGAAACTAAAACAAACTTCTGATTTTATCATGGGTGACACTTTTTTGTTCTCAGATGTAATTTCGTTACTCCTTTGTAATACGTTCTTCTTGGTGATATCTTTTTAGCTAGGATTGTGCCTACAGCTTAGACCTGTTCAAACCGTACTACCTGGTAACATCAGTCATTATTTTCCACTCTCTACTTAAGTTATAACTTTTAATCTCTTGCTTGTTTTTATTGGTGAGCACAGTTCTTGACCTCCACTCTTTTCAGGTCCCATAATATTTTCAAATTTTCAGGGGTTTTTATAAGGCGTTTAGAGAAGCACATACGAAAACCACAAGGACATAAACCAACTACACATGTATGGTTCACTATTGACAATGTGTCGTCGCACACCACTCTACGCGTCGTATGGTGCTGCCTCACTGCTACGTAGTATGAATGACATGTCAACTGCGCGCTACAACCATTATCAGGACAACTTGAGGACTGATGTCGGGTGTTTCGAATTTTTGTTCGTTGTCCGAACACAAAAATCTTTCCTGAAAGTGTTCGTTGTCCGATTTGTTCGCTATCCGAACAGTTCGTTAACCGAATACCCACTGTACATATGTTTATCCCCCTCCTTCTCCTCTCTCTCAGCGACCCTGCATGCTGTTTACTTATCAGACAGGCTGTCGGCTGAACACGTGTAATCTAAACAATGCACACAGTTTGTGTGTGTGTGTGCTGTTAGTGTGTGTACTCACGTAGTAAATGTATCCGGGGTCAACTTCAGATAGCGATCATACGGGTATGTCAGACGTCTGTTAATAAATAGAAAATTATGGGCTTCATTTAAATAAAAAAAAAATTCAAGACACCTGTTTGATTACTGTTATAAAGTAATTAGGTTTACAAGGTGCATAAAATGTAATTTAATAATCCGGAGCCATTCTTAGGTATTTTAGGTATAGGCAGGGTGGGGGTGGTGGTGGGGTTGGGGGGGGAGGTAGAGTAGATGCACAGCCTCCCTCATGATATGGTAGTAAAAATGAATGAATTCTTAAGGGGATCCTCTTTCTGTTTGTGCCTTAAGCCTCGTTTGTTTTCTTTGGAAAGAAAAAAAAACCTAACACAACACAGCACATCACAACACAGCACATCACAACACAGCACAGCACAGCACAGCACAACACAGCACAACACAACACAACACTCAGCACAGCACAACACAACACAACACAGCACAACACAACACAGCACAACACAACACCATAGCTGTACTTGAATTAGTCGCTCGTTAACGTTGAACCTACGTGTGTTTCACTTTTATGTACAGTATTGCTTAGCAATTCTCCCAAGATTAAATAGTCAATTCTGTACTAAAGAAGAAGATGGGGAAAGGGAGGGCGGGGCTTATTGTTGTGGGGTTTAAGTGCTCGATTCCCCAATATGAGATGGGGGAGGGGGGAGTGTGGAAGAAGGAAGAACAATACCTTGAAAAAACCGGTCCCATAAGCCCGTCCATAAGATCAAAGATATAAACCAACTTTCGTCATTTACCTGTACTTAAGTTGAGGCTACCCCATAGAATGCAGCGGTAATCTACCGTTTTGGGATCACTCATGACACCAAGATCTGATCACTGGATCAACTCTTCGCTGATCGGTGAACTCTCCCCCTCCCCCAACCTTACCTAGGCCACCACCGGTCATCGCCACGGTCTTCTACACTGAAATAGGTCCTCGCTCACCTTTCACGTTTAAATTGGGGGGTGGGGATAAGGGTGGGAGGAGCCCATGCTTCATGTGTTGAAGGGGCCCCTTCATTCGTTAATTGTTTTGATTCCTGCTAACAGCTCCTCTAGCCCCCCATCCGACCTATAAATCGTATTATTACGGACCCATCTCGAAAGTAAGTCTCCACATATGCCCCATCCCCCCCCCATGCCCAACTAATACGTATGAATGGTTCTAACACCACAGAGTCATCTTCAATGACCCTCTGAGCTCAGATAAGCATGGTTGGACACAATTCCTCACATGATACAGAACACTGAACTATCACAGGAGATACACAGACCTACTCACATTATACAGGAGACACACAGACCTACTCACATGATACGGGAGACACACAGACCTACTCACATGATGCAGGGACACACAGGAACTACTTACATGATGGGAGCTTACCCTGAACCGCTGCACTGATACGGGAGACACACGCAGACCTGCTCCACCTTGATACAGAGACACTAAATTCTCTGTGACCCAGGGAGACACACAGGCCTACTCTTCTGATACGGGACACGTCCTGCAGCCCTCCGTTCTCGTGGCTTTGGGGAACCTCTCGTTTGGCACATCTGGAAATAACACAAAACAGGTCGTCGTCGTCAAAAGTCAAGTTATTTTTGTTTTTGTTCGTTCAAAATGTAATCTTGAAACCGGACACAATGTTGGTGGACTGCGGCCATTGGTCAGTGACGGCCACTAGCCAGTGTGGGACTAGCCTGAGAAAAAGGGCACGGCTGGCGTGCTGTTAACCTAAATTTTTTAATATCTCTCGGACCACCAAATATGATGCCTTTACCTAGGGGCAGTGCCGCCGAGAGAGGGGGTGGGTGAGCGGGGGAGGGCAAATTGCCAAGGGGCCGTGGAGGTTTTAGAGGCCCGGACAGAGCTGGCCAATCAACTTTTGAGAATATTATCAGCACAGGGGACCGTGGCAGCCCTGCCCAGGGGCCCGAAATAGCCTGTCAGTGGGCCTGCCTAGGGGGCTCCGACTACACTTCCCATATCCCATGTCAGAGGCGTAGTGAGGGGTGGGCAAGGGCATCATGCCCCGGGCGCTACTCACAAAGGGGCGCTAAATGGTATATTTACATATAATATTATATGGGTTTCGAATGGGGGGAGCGCCAAAAAGGTATTGTACCCCGGGCGCGAGTTAAGCTCGCTACGCCCGCACCTCGTGATTGAGTACTTGGACCTTGGGTACTCGTACTTGTACTTGCATGGCCAGTACTTGGAACATATCTGGCAATTACAGCCTTTAAACAGAATACTACGGTATTTAGTTCTGGTTAAATACTAATATTTCATTCAATCATTAATACATATACGTGTACATTGACTGTTACCACTATTTATAATACATTTAATGTTTACCCAATAATAGCTCAAGTGAAAACCAACTTACTTTGCCATCCCTCTTAGCCAGCCAGTAGAGGCACCTTTCACTAATTCTGTAATGATATTGATATAAGTCGAAAATATGTCTGCTAAGATTAATGTATTTGGCCATTTTTTTAATAATAAAAAAAAGGAGATTAACTACCTGTGTTCCATGCACGTCAGCAGAGAAGTGAATCGAAAGTCTCACGGACAAACAACCCAAGCAATCAGCATCACTGAGTGATTGACTGAGAATGTGTCATGCAACGTTTTTTTTCTTATCTTTTTGACCTCTTTAAGCCAGGGTCTTTTAAGTCACAGCCGTTTTACACTGCACACACACAAATACATAACAACAAGTATATTATGAAAAGCAAGCAAGGCAGCCTTCTAGGTTATGGGCCGCTTTAACTGTACGCAGGACTTGGGCGAATGTAAATTGCGGGGGCCTATGGCGAGAGTCATTTACTGAGGAGCCTAAGGTGATTGCCATATGGGACACCTGGAACATGCGTTGAGTTAATTTACAGATTCGTTGAATAGACTCTATGGTTGTTTTGATTCCTGTTACAGTTAGTTGAACCGACTGTATGGATACATTTCAGTTCTGTGCGGTTAGTTGAACCGACTCTATGGGATACGTTTAGTTCTGTTACAATTAGTTGAACCGACTCTATGTGATGCGGTGTGTTCTGTTCAGTGCCGTAGTTAGCTTTAACTCGTTCCCGGGGCATAATACCTTTTGGCCCCCCATTCGAAAAACATTTAATTGTATATGTAAAATATACCATTTAGCGCCCCTTTGTAGTGGCACGCCCAGGGGCATGATCTTACACTTCACCCTCGCTTCTCCTCTGGTTCTGTTACAATTAGTTGAACGACTCTATGGGATACGTTTAGGTCTATTACAGTTGGTTAAATGAAATATGGAGCCGATGAGCTGTGTATCTCTGTTTAAAAAATATTTATGAGTAATTCTAACACAATTTTAAATTGATTGTCAACAGCGTTTCGGTGGGTGTTTGTTTGTGTGTGTGTGGGGGGGGGGGGTGGGTTATGCAGGAACATAGGCAGCCTGGAAGGTTGGAACATAATCGAAAAATATGTCTTAATGATTGCAGGTGTAAAAATGTGCTGCATTATTTATTGAATGGAAAGCAACAAAGTACTCCTTCATCTTTTATCAATATATACCATTAAATTGTGAAAGTCGACTTATAATATATTTTTTTTATTATTATTACGAATCGGCATTTAAGCGGTCGGCAGTGAAATCAAACCAGCCTGTCATTTTGTATACTTTTTAATTTGCATTACGTTTGGCGAACTGGCGTTGATAGTGAAGTTCCACAACACATACTGATAGTATCACTTGGGCCGTTTTTTACGTATTTTGTGGCCCCAGGAAATCGTACGTCTGGGGGCCGCTGGTAAAAAAAAAAATCAGTGCCGTCAATCACAAATCTTGGGCCCCCTAATATTGTTTGGACAACGAAGTCCTCTGACTATCAGCTGTCAAGTAATTTTATGAACAAAAATATGAGGCCTCTGACCAGTGTTCAGTATGGGACCTTTTTTATGACGGGACTGGCTGTCCATATGAGGGCCCCCTTTTAATAGGGAGGAGAGGGAAAGCAGTCGCCTAGTTACCTTTCGGTAAGGAAAACCTCAGACTACTTATTCAAAGCCCACTGTCAGGTGCCGAACCTAGGATTTGGGGACCCGGGGGGGGGGCTTGGTCTCTTTGTGGGAGGCCTGTACATTTTGACATTCGACACCATGACAAGAGAGAATGTATTTAATATTTAATGTAAAAAAAATTTGGCCCCCTCAAGCTGGGACCCGGGGAACTTTCGAATTCGGAACCTCCTCCCCCACTCTAGATACGCCTCTGCTCGCTGTAATCCTGGAACCAAGTCTCCACTACCTCTGAGAATAAAAATAATAACGAACAAATGTGGACTGCGTGGTGAATCACCGTAGGTACCCTACACATTATTAGTGAGTGCACCTGTGTGTGTGTGGGGGGGGGGGAACCAGAACAAAAAAAAAATATTTAGTGCAGACATGGGCTGATGGGTGGTCAAGCGGTGTAGAGCGCTTGACTATCCAGTGACACTATGAGGTAACGGGTATTGACCCGTGGTTTAAACCGCAGCATTAAATGGGTAGCTGACATTAGCTGGGGAGGAAGTAAAGGCGGCTGGGGGTGGGGGGAGGTTGTGCTAACCACACAATCCTTTTTATATGCAGCGGCTGCGAAACAGATGGACTTTACTAAGGGAGATTCACATGGTCATACTATCACGATACAAACAAACAAACAACGAACACAGTAATTTGAGACCCATTCATGTTTGACTGTGAGAAACACCACTGTCAACAGGCGGACGACTTGGTTCGACTGGGAAGTGGGTCACCTGACCTCCTCGGTGCCAGGCATTGTTCTCTGTTAATTTATTGGACTACCACGCAAACATGTGGGTCAAACCTTTCAGAATAACTTCTAACCTGGTTAGAGATTTGGTAACATGCATACACAAGCGCGCGCATGAATAATGGTTTGTTTTTTTTCCCCTCAAAAAAAATTAAATGAAAGGTAGAAAAATAATGGGTGATGACTGATAAGGTCTGTAAGGAGAAACGGTCAATTACGGACTCGCGGGATGTACATGGGAAAGTGGCTGTCTTAACATTTCCACCTGAATGGGACGGATGGTCGTGCGGTAAAACGCTCGGCTGGTTCGATCTTCAGTGAGGACCAATGGATATTTCAGGTCATGGTTACACATATATATCATATATATATATATATATATATATATATATATATATATATATATATATATATATCTGATTCATACTTATAGATCATTAGATATATTTGATACATTTTAAGTAATCAAAAAGAGTTTCATCTTGGATCAATTTGCCAGAAAATCTAGCCCCCCCCCCCCCAAACAAAGAGTTTTACAATTGGAGCCCCTTCCCCCCACCCAGAAAAAGGGTCAACTTTCGTTGCACCAAAGTAAATATAAAAATACATTTCTAAAGCGACGGGACCCCACCCCCAAAGACTAATTGTCCTTTAATGCTGTTATTTGAGCGACCCCCTCCCCCAGCGGCGGTCCTGATCTCATAACATAAGTTGGACATAAAAAAACATTTACAATAATGTATGTGTTTGTTTGTTACACGTATTGAAATAACTAATTAGGACATACAATGAAAAAAGAGCAAAACTTAAACTTACTTTAAAAAAGCTGAATGCTTATTGAAGCATAAGCTTGCAATAAAATGTACAGTATTTAAGTTTAAGATTGTTTATTTGTGCAAAAATATGTTGCCTACATTCACTGTTAACCTAACACTGAAACAAAAAAAAACAAAAAAAAACAAGCAATTAAGCCTGTTCCAATCTGGACACAGGACGTGTTAGCGCATTTTCGTGTTATGTATCAGTACGTTTGTTAGCTTTCAGTAAATATTTGTACATTTTGGAAATGATTATAAATTCAATTGTGTAAGGCATATATCTGTAAAAAAATATTATAAAGACGTTTCTTTATATTTGAAAAAAAAATTATTTTCTCTTTAATCTAACTACAAGTGGTTTGTGGTTACTGAAATCGGACTCATAATTGAAAACATTCGAAATTGTAGTCATTTAATCGTCCGAAAACTCCGATAATTGTTCTTGCCTCATCGACCGCTTCATTAAACTCAGAATTTACAAACTTACTATTTCATTTGATGGAGTTTCTTAATAAATCTTGGTGAAACTACGTGCTGCAGTATTTCGCACCAAACAGAATAGGATATGGAGCATCAGTGTAGAATGAGGTGTATATGTCTCTCGACACTGGGCCTGACCCGGCCTCGAAGGTCTATATAAATAGACTGTTGATGTACACACTTGGCAGACTCAGTCTGAAATGATATATACATCATGGGTCTAGGACTTATGGTTGCTGAGATATAAGGGGCACTCCTTACACCAATACCAACTACTATTCAAAGCAGTGCCTATAACCCTTGCAGTCTCCTCAGAGGTCAGATCGCGAAATGAACTTTTGCTGCACACATGGCAGGCAAGACATACAAAATGATATATACATCATGGGTCTATGACTTATGGTTGTTGAGATCCTAGGGTGATGACGGACAGACAGACAGACAGACAGACAAAACAGGGACAACAAAACACACCTGAAAAGAGCATTTTGCTTTGAAAATGCTCTAAAAAACAACTAACAAACAAGGGGAACTTATCCCGTTCTTGCTTACTTAATCATGTCTCATTTAAAACAACGGTGATCGTTCTTGATTTCTTGATTCACTACTACTGCTCTGTCGGCTGATACTGGGGAATCAGTTGGATCTAACTTCAGTTGCTCCCAAAAATCTGTATGGTGCGGAGCAATAATGGAGTCCGCGAGCCACAATTACATTAAGGTTGTATAACATAAAGGGGTTACCCTCTCGGTATCCGAGATAAACTTGTAAAACGTCTAAATGGGCTGCTGCTGGTTTCCAAACGTAGACCTATTTGCAGCCCAGCCCAGCCGGGGGGCACTGGGGGGGGGGGGCGTGCCCCGCTAGGTTTGGAAGTCACTTGCATAAGAAGAAAGGGTACTACATAACACTTTGGTTATTGGTGCTCCTGCTTACTTTGACCTGGCTACGGGCCTGCCTGTTTGGAATAACTGAATTAAGCTGGTATTGCAGAAATTGTAGATAGTCACAGATCACATATAATAACAAACGCAAATGGGGTGAAAGGTGGTGGGCTTGGCAGTTCCGAACCTAGGGATTTGGGGGCTTTGGGGGGGGCTTGGCCTCTTTGGGGGCCCTGCATTTTGATATTCGACATCATGAAATTAGATAATGTACTTAATATTTAATGAAAATTTTCGGTCCCCTTCTGGAGCCCCGGAGACTTTCAAATTTGGACCTCCTCCTTAGTTACGCCTCTGGGGCTTGAACACCGTCAGATAATCTTCGCCCTGACAAACTACACCAACGAGGCGCCCCATGATCATACAAACATAAATATTGCGAAGTAATTTAATATCATATTTCTGTACCCGACAGAATTGTTTAACAGTGGCTTTTGTTGAAGTTCAAGTAGAACGGCTTGAGGCTGATTTGACCCACACGATTTAGGCAAATGACATTCGATATCTATGAGCATCGAAAAGGCGTAGCCTACATTCTTTAAGACTTATTTTTTTTAAACGTAAACAATTCAATTGTTACAATCATTGGCGGATCCGGGGGGGGCCCTATGGCTCCGAACCCTCTAATGTCTAGACCCTTTTTCTCTGCTGCTGCTCGAAATATAACGTTTTTACAAAGGCACGCCCCCCCCATTCCAATTTTCTGGATCCGCCCTGACAATTGTTGGTGTCAAAAAGAACCGCACTACTAAATAAATATATCTTCATATTGGCTGCGTACAAAAAAAAAGTGTTCACTTATTAAATAAGTCATTTTGTTTGCTGGACACTTTCTATTGTAAATACATATAATATCATATAGTCGCTATAAAATACACAACACAATATACATTAAATATAGCCTATATTTGGCGAATACGGCATTCAAGCGTCACTACCATAATGCATGCACCGTGCGTATACGATATATTAGCATGCGCTGTGTTGTATCGCAGTACTCAACGTTTCTAATGGTACTGTAAGTACAGCACATATATATATATATATATATATATATATATATATATATATATATATCATTACATAAAACATGATTTCTATAATTTTACATTCCTGTCCCCTGATCTCTTTTATTATCACTACCAGACAGATTATATCGATGCAGTTTATTTTTCATTTACTTATAGTTGGGGTAAGCAACATCTTCAATATGCCTTGAATTATAAGGTCACGTGAACTCGACGATTAAAGCCAGATTGGACTAAATGATGTCAACAGTGTACTGGCCCTGAGAACAAAATGGCTGGTTGATCTCAAAACTAGTGATTTCTTATTACGTTAATTTTTTTAACGTGATAGAAATGGATATATTAAGTGATTTCAGTTAACACTGTGCATTCAGTAAGATATTCTTTCAATAATTAAATATACATTTCTATGCATTCGAATTAATTATTTAGTTAATATTTTTAAAATGGATTTTAGTATTTTGTGTATAAATTGTTAGACTACGAAAAATTACTATTCAAAGATAGTTTACAAAATAATATTTAGTACTTTGCCCTAATTCCAGCACCATATTGGTACACGAACATTCAATATTTATTAATTTGCTAGTCAAATTATGTACGTTTTTGAACAGATATACCCAATAAATAAAAAAAAATACGTGACCTCCCGAATACTTACAAGTACATAAATTTTAATTAATAATGAATCATGAATTGGCCAGTCTTTAACTTTTTAAAAAATATTTTAAGTGGTTTATCTGATTTTATTTTTGACTTATAATATAATTGACTACCCACTACAGAGCTTTGCTCACTTTCCATATATCAAGTGCATTATGCTCACATTTGAGTAACTATTTTTATCACTATGGATCACTGTCATCATTTTGTTAGCTACTGACTTATGCTTGGGGTTTTATGATAATCTAAATTTTAGTCTAAAAATGCCAGAGTGGTATACATAGGAAGACAAGGCTCCTGCATTGGGCTCCCACTACTTGACTTAGGACTTATATTTATCAGCCACAAGGATAACTGTCATAGATTGGGGTAAAATGACTTAATAGTTTGGGGAGGGGAATCTAGTTTACAACGATCATTAGAGTCCAATATTTGCAAGAAGTGGCATTTACCGCATTTTTGCCAGAGACCACAATTTACCTATGTCCAGGGCCACCAAATCACCAAAATGTAAGAACGATACTGATGAAGTTACCTCTATTGAGTGGTTTCTTTATTAATTTTGCAATAACTTAATAACCTAGCACAATTAAATAATCATTAGCTTGACTTTTTTTATACGAAATGAGAATCATTTACATAAATCATTCATATTGAAAAATTTCATATTAACATCTACGATATTCAAAGTATACTTTTCATTTTGAATTATATACCATTTGATTTAAAACTTTATAAAAAAAAATATTTTTGTAAACATTTTATAATAAACATTTTTTTTTTTAATGTTAACAATTTTAATTGCAGGTTCACGTGCCATTAACAATTTTAGATATCCTTTAATTAAAATAAAAATTTTGTGCTTTGTCATACAGCCACTTAAGTGAGAGAAAAAAGGCGATATAATAAAGAAATATTTAATGCTTAATGTGTTGAAAGTCTAATAAATAAAGCAATGTGTATTTTCCATGAAGTGGCACCAGACCAGGGTTTCAGCCAACTGTACAAACTGAGAGGCGGCAACATGAACACTTATCTGGGATCCCAAGACTTTGGGGCTCTGTTGTTTTATACGTCCATTTTGCTGCAACAAAACAAGAGACTGATTATATCTTATCAGAGGGGCCCTAGATTTTCTTGCTGTTGCCCTGCCACCGAAAATGTTTTTTAAATTACAGCTGTGAAAAAGACCCAACTTATTTTAAAATTATTCATGTTGAATGCAATGACTCCCATTATAAAATACACATAACTCAATGGACACTGCTGCGACTTGCTCACCCAACCATCCACAGGTCCTGCAAGACAAAATTAAGTTTTTAAAATAACTATCCCGCCTGAATGTTGGGCTATTTTCTCCTTATTACCATCATTTTTTCTTGGTGGAATATTTAGTATATCTGTATGTTGTCTGAGGGTTAAAATAGGGCTTCTTTGTTTTCATGACTAAAACTACCAATTTATTTCCTTGCCTACCGTGATGTGTGAATCCCAATAAAAATAAATCAGATAAAAGGTCATGTCAGTGGTAAGTCCATTACAGCTGGTATGTTGCCACTGATGAGCCTGGAAGAAAAAAAAATACCACTCTTGCTTCGACATTTAAAAGTTAGACATTAAGCGTGGATGATAACCCTGATTAACATCTTACCAACATCTTTCCCTTAAAAATAAAAAAATGTCAATTTTATGCTGCAACCGTAGATAGGAACAACATGATTTCCTATAGAAGTGTAATAGGAAATTTTTGTACTCAACGAACACCCCACCAGAAGAAATAGGATGCAGCAACAGATGAGTTTGTTGTCTGGGGTGCCACAACATTGTTTAGGCTAAGTAGTATGGCTTATAATACTTCAAATAATAGGGAAAGATTTGTTTGACTTTAAAAAGAAAAGTCTTCAATATATGTGATTATGACTCTTAAACCTTCACTAAGCTGGCATGTATAAATATTGTTGCATAAAGATATAATAAACAGACTTCTTGGCAGGAAATTCGCAGTTTATGGTGCTTGCTACATAAGACATCTCTAATCCATATTTCACATAATCATAATTCGTTTATCAAAATATTAATTATTTCAGGTTAGTTTGCATGAGGGTCTACAAATGATTTACTGATGGCCAAGCTATTTGAATTTAGCTAGCGTATACCAGTACCTGAAGTTCTTCAGATTGGATGCGTCTTTGATATTTGGGATGAGGTAAAGGTATTTTCAGCATGCATTTTCAATCATAATAGGGAACTCCAATGCATAGTATTCTAGCTTTGAGCTTAAAATGTTATAGATTGATACTCATTGGTCCCCTGATTATATTGTATGGGCCAGTAATGTAGTGCAGGTCCCCAACATTTTTCAACCCACAATAGTTTAGTTCTCATTCCCTCCACCCATCCAATCCCTTCCCCCTTTTCAATGTTTCCCACATCTCAGATGTCCTTGCCCATACTAAACATTGAGCTCTTCATAATTAGTCAGCTAAAAATTATGTAACTATAGATGAATGTTTACATCTTGGTAGATGCAATTAATTGCATCCATTTTAAAGAGATTTTCTTTTTCTCATTTTGCCACAGGAATACTCTGTATATGAGTCCAACTGTATGTGGTGAAAGTAGATGAATATGGGTTCTTCATATGTTGGAAAAGCGAAGGAAGGGTAAGTTCAACATTGTGGGATGAGTGGGAGTGAGGTTGTGCAATTTATGGTGGATTTTCAATCATTTTGGGAGAAGAGTCTTGATAAATAAACCGATAATCAGTGGCTAGTCTCTTGCTGAATTATTGGATGACTTGATTGATGTTACTTTCAAATCACTTGGCACTTTATTTGCATATATGCCTCTGAGCCGAAATGTCATAGCAAAATCATTTTTGCTTTTGGAAGTGACATTTTCTTTTTTTTACAGTTCAGAAATTTTGATAGATACAAAGAGTAATAACATAGATGTGAATAATAAGGATGACTTTTGTTTAACATTGTGCTAAAATGGTTTAAACCTTACAAAAAATGAAAGCATTTTTTTATTCAAAGCAAATTTATTTATTCACTAGTGCAGCTGTGAGCCATTTGAGCATTCAAGACAGCCACACATAAAAGTACAAGAAAAGCTTTTTGAGGACCAGTGCTTTAAGAGCCGTAACCTTTTTTTGGGCCTTTCGCATCCATGGATTTGATTATACCTGGTTTAATTGCAACTATGGTGACCTTGAATTAGGCCTGATCAATACTCACTATGGTTGGGTTTGATTCCTGAGTTAGTGAGGCTGATCAGGCTCAATGGGTCACCATCGCACTAAACCGTAATCAAATCCATGAGTGCGAAGATAAAAAAGCACTGGTCCTCAAAGCTTTTTCTTGGATTTCATAGCGTGGCTGTCTTTTTTTAATGCTCAAATGGCTCACAATAATTTATTAATTAAATAAATTTAAATGTAAAAAAATGTTTCATTTTTTTTGTATAAAAAACGGTTCAAAACGATTTACCGACATAATGTTAAACAAAAGTCATCCTTTATTATTCGTCTATTATTATACTTGTAAAAAATGTCAAAAGCAAAAATTGATTTTTAACTATATTGACCATTTAGAACAAGAAAAAATATGCAAATAAGTAAGCGTTGATTTAATTATCACAATCTAGAACTATTGAGGAAATGAGGGGTAAAAATATGATAGTGACTGTCTATTTATTGTAAAAATACAAGACACTCAACTCTGATTTGAAAACTAATATAATGTCTGGATATATAATAAATCTCACTCCACTCGTCATCCACCAATCATTGAGCCTACCCTTCATAAAGCTTTTCTTTGCCACCATACAGTTGGACATATGCAAGTATTCCTTTAAAAAAAAACAGATAGAAAAAGAAAACTTTTAAAATAGTTAAATTTAAATCTATAAGATGTAAACATTCATCTATAGTTATTAATTTTTAGTATGAAAAACTCAATGTTTAACAGAGCTATTGAAAAAGGGGAAGTTGAATGGGTGGAGAATTGGTAACTCGCTGGTGTGAAATGAGGTTGAAAAATATTGGGGAACTGCACTGGTATACTGGCCCATATCAGGGGACCAATGGTAATCAATGCTGTATTTTTTTTAAAAATGAAACTAAGATACTATAATGAGTTATATTATGATTGAAAATGTTTTTAAAAATATCTTACCTCATCCGTCTCAAAGAACGCATCGTCAAACTAAATTTTTTATCAACCCAGAAATTCAAACAACGGCCATCAGTAAATCGCTTGTAGAATCTCATGCAGACAACCTGAAATGAAATTAATATTTTGATAAGCGAGTATGATTATGTGGTAGAATCTTAATATATAGCAAGCACCACAAATGCGACCCTCTAGATATTATCAGCACAACAATATTTGCATGCCAGCGGAAACGTGAAGGTCAACAACAGCATTCAATGAACAGGACTTTCTTTTTAAAGTCAAAACAAATCTTCCCTATTATTTGAGGGTATTATAAGCATACTACTAGCCTAGAACAATGTTGTGGCTTTAATAAATCTGTTGCTGCATCTATTTCTTCTGTGGGATTTAAGTTATTTTAAAAATTTCCTATTTATTTTTGCAAAAAATCATGTTATTCTCTCTAAAAAGTTACATTCAAAGATCAGTTATTCCCATTTTTTTAAGGGAAGATAAACGGTAAGATCAATCAGAGTCATCCGATATCTGGCTTTTTGTGTCGGCAAATTATTTTTTCAGACTTTCATCGGCAACTAGAGCTATTTCAGTTGTAAATAACCTGCTGATGACCTTTATCTGATTTACATTTTGTGGGGTATCGAAGGCGGAAGTGATTGCGATTTTGAGTCGTGAAGCCCGGGAGGCCTGCGGCCTCGGACAACAGCTACAGTTATACTAAATATTCCACAAAAAAAAAAAAAAAAATGATGTGTAAAAATGAGCCCAACATTCAGGGTTTGTGGATTACCCAAAAACTTAATTTTGCAGAACAATGTACAACCCCAGTGTCCATTGAGTTATGTGTATTTTATAATGGGAGTCGGTAAATATATGAATAATTTTAAATCAAATTGGTCTTTTTACAGCTATAAAACAAAAAGGCATTTTCGTGTTTGGGGTATGCAATCTGAGGCCCAAAATCTGATAAGGCGGGGCCCCTTTTTTGTTTTGTTGCATTATAAAAACAACAGGCCCAAAGTCCCGGGATCCCGGAATCAAAAGATGTGCCGCCTCCTCATTTTGTTTTGGTTGGCTAGAAACTTGATCTGTTGCCACACTTCATGGAAAATACACATTCTTATTTATTAGGCTTTCAACATTAAGCATTAAATATTTCCTTTTATTTATATCCCTTTTTTCTTCACTTAAGTGGCTTGTATGATAAAATTTTATTTTAAAGGATATCTAAAATGTTAATGGCGCGATATTTTTAAAATTAAAAAATTATTAACGTCAAAAGAAAATGTTTATTACAAAATAATTTACAAAAAAATATTTTTTTTATAAAGTTTTAAATCAAATGTTATGTTGCTCCCAATGAAAAAAGATACCAGAAATACCGTATGTTAAGACATTAAATTCTTCAGCCAAATTTCCATGTAAATGATCTTTCGACCCCAAGTATAAAAAAAGTCAAGCTAGCTGATATTTGGTTGTCTTAGGTGTAGGAATTATTGTGTACTTGAATTACAAAACCTAATTCAATAGGCTTTTCATCATTATCGTTCTTTATTTAATTGATTTGAAAGCGGCCCTGGAACATAGGTGCAGCCAATGAGCCCTTGGCAAAATGCGGTAAATCTACACTTGCTACAAATATTGAATATATGATAGATTGTAAACCTAGAGCCCCCCTCCCCAAACTATTAGGTGCATTTTACCCCTGAGCTATGACAGTTATCCTTATTGGTCCCAAGTTAAAACGTGGAAGCGACATCTAGAATCTCATCTATCATTATTAATTACATTTTGGTTAATCTCATTATTATAGTCTCAGTAACTAACAAAAATGATAAATGATGATCCTGTTGATAAAATAGTTACTCAAATGTAAACATATTTATATTTAATTAAAACTCTGTAGTGGGTTAGTCCAATTATATTATAAGTCAAAATAAAATCAGATAAACTCCCGCCGTAAAGTTTGGCGAATTCATGATTCATTATTAATTGATTTATATATTATATTCGGGAGATCACATGTTTTTATTTATTGGGTATATCTGTTCAAAACGTATGAATTTGACTAGCAAGAAGTGTAATGTTAATTATAATATGAAGACAGAAATTACTTTAAATATTATTTTGTAAATATCTTTTTGAATAGTAATTCTTTTCGTAGTCTACTTAACAATTATACACAAAATACTAAAATCCATTTTAAAAATATTAACTAAATAATTAATTCGAATACATATATTTAATTATTGAAAGAAACATCTTACTGGAATGCTGAATTGTTCAGAATCCTTAATGCATTTCTATCGTTGAAAAAAAGTAACATTATCAAATGCTGTTTGGAGGTGTGTAACCGATTGGGGGCCAGTACATGACATCTGATTAATCGGCTATTACGTGTTTGTTTATGGTGAAAAATGTTTATTTACTATTTAATTATTGAAAATAAAACTATCAATTATAATCTAATGCAATAGTGATAAAGAGATCGGGAGACGGGATAAAATTATAAATCATGTTTTATGTATATATATATATATATATATATATATATATATATATATGTGCTGTACTTACAGTACCATTAAACGTTGAGTACTGCGATAACTATATACTAATAATATGCATGTGCATGCGAGTATATTAGTGACATAGTATTTCATATTCATATATTTAATAATTTATATTGTGTTATATTATATGCTTCTCTTTACAATAGAAGTGTCCAGCTAAATAAAAATGACTTATTTAATAAGTGAACCCTTTTTTGTACGCAGCATATCTATGAATATATTTATTTAGTAGTGCCGTTCTTTTGACACCAACAATTGTCAGAGGCAGATCAAGAAATGGAAATGCCTTTATAAAAACGACATATTTCGAGCAATATCAGAGAAAAAGAGTCTAATTTAGAGGGTTCAGATACCCAGATCCGCCAATGACCGGCTAGTTAATTGTTTACGTTTAAAAAAATAAGAGTGCAGAAAAAATATAATTTTTATTTTTTCTGAACTCTCATAAAATTATCAGCCTTGTGGGTCAAATCTCAAAATTTCAACAAAACACCATTAAGTGAGTGCGGTCGATTTTTAAAAATATGATATTAAATTACTTCGCAATATTATGTTTATCTGATTGTGACGATGTTCATTGTTTGTATAGGAGGAGGTCAAATTGAAAGTCTCGAACAGAAAGGACTTACTTTCATTAAATATTAAGTACATTATCTAATTTGTGATATCAAATGTAAAAATAGAATTTAAAGAGACAGCTTTGAGCCCCAGATACGGTTTATGAACTACCTGACCACCACCTTTCACTCCTGACGTTTGTTATTATATGTGATCTGTGACTATCTACAATTTCTCGTGCAATACCAGCTTATTCAGTTATTCCGGCTGGCGGAGAAGCCCGTAGCAGGTCAAAGTAAGCAGGGGAGCACCAATAACCAGCAAGGCGGGCACCTTTTCTTCTTTTTTAAGCGGGGGGGACACTCCAGCTAGCAGGAGCGCCCCCAGTGCCCCGGCTACGGGGCTGCAAATAGGTCTACGTTTGGAAACCAGCAGCAGCCCATTTAGACGTTTTACAAGTTTATCTCGGATACGGGTAACCCCTTTATGTTATACAACCTTAATGTAATTGTGGCTCGCGGACTCCATTATTGCTCCGCACCATACAGATTTTGGGAGCAACTTGAAGTTGGAGTCAACTGATTCCCCAGTATCAGCCGACAGAGCAGTAGTAGTGAATCGAAATCCAGAACGATCACCGTTGTTTTAAAATGAGACATGATTGGTACAAGAACGGGATAAGTTCCCCTTGTTTGTTAGTTGTTTTAGAGCATTTTCGAAAAAAATGCTCTTTTCGAAAAAAATGCTCTATTGTCCCCGTTTTGTCTGTCTGTCTGTCTGTCTGTCCGTCATCACCCTAGATCTCAACAACCATAAGTCATAGACCCATGATGTATATATCATTTTGTATGTCTTGGCCTGCCATGTGTGCAGCAAAAGTTCATTTCGCGATCTGACCTCTGAGGGGGTCGTAAAGGGCTTATAAAGTACCGTTTAGCTATATTGAAAAGAGGCATATCTCCCGATGGAGGTCGGTCGATGCTGTCATTTTGTAGGTCTTAACCTGCCATGTGCATCAGCAGTTCGTGCGATAGGATCTGAGGAGAAGCAGGCTGGAAACTCCCAGAAGTGGCTTATATATGTATATTACATTCCTTCAAGCAGAGAAGGCTCCCTATTCATTTGGTGCGAAAATGCAGCCACGTGTGGATTCCTGGGTGATAACTCATCCAAATGATAGTAGCTTAATTAAAGTTTAGTGAAATGTCAGAGCTATGCAACAATTGACGGAGTTTTCGGACGATTAAATGACTACAATTTCGAATGTTTTCAATTATGAGTCCGATTTCAGTAACCACAAACCACTTGTAGTTAGATTAAAGAGAAATAATTTTTTTCAAATATAAAAAGAAACGTCTTTATAATATTTTTTTACAGATATATACCTTACACAATTGAATTTATAATCATTTCCAAAAAGTATTTCATCCACTGAAAACGCTCAAACGTACTGATACATAACACGAAAATGCGCTAACACGTCCTGTGTCAGATTGGAACAGGCTTAATTGCTTGTTTTGTTTTTTTTTGTTTCAGTGTTAGGTTAACAGTGAATGTAGGCAACATGAATTTTTGCACAAATAAACAATCTTAAACTTAAATACTGGCATTTATTGCAAGCTTATGCTTCAATAAGCATTCAGCTTTTTTAAAGTAAGTTTAAGTTTTGCTCTTTTTTCATTGTATGTCCTAATTAGTTATTTCAATACGTGTAACAAAACAAACACATGTACATTATTGTAAATGTTTTTATGTCCAACTTATGTTATGAGATCAGGACCGCCGCTGGGAGGGGGTCGCTCAAATTGAACAGTTTTAAAGGACAATTAGTCTTTGGGGTGGGGTCCCGTCCTTTAGGAAATGTATTTTTATATTTACTTTGGTGCAACGAAAGTTGACCCTTTTTCTGGGTGGGGGGGGAAGGGCTCCAATTGTAAAACTTTTTATTTATAGAAAGAAGGATAGTCAAGTTGCGTAGAGCGCTCGACTGTCGACCTGAGAGTCCTGGGTTCGATCCTTAGTGAAGACCAACGGCATTATTCCAAGTCCTGGTGAAAGTTGGTAAAATGTCTCTCAAGTTCATATACCTTTAAATGGGTACCATTAAGTTGGGGAAGAAAAGGCGGGCAGGCGTTACGTTAATAACACAATCCTTTTATATAGGTCGAGGGTCGATAAACATAATTCTACACTTCATCTGCCCAGATGACGTTTTAGGACAAACGTAAATTCACCTATATACATATATCTTACCCAATGGCTTTAGAATTTTGTCATAGCGTTGCAATCCAATACGTGCACCTTATTATATACCTGTTATAAAGATGTCACACGTGTGTCAGGTTGACGATACTTACCTTTGTATCCTGCATTGCCCTTTTCTCCTTGTGGTCCTTGATCACCTAAACAAATGAAGAAATAATATTGAGTTAACTTAGTTCAGCTATTTGATGTTATATAATAAATGCATGTAATTATGTTGTCGAAATAAACATTACAACAATGAACAGCCGGTAAAATAAAACAGATTGTTTACCCTTGGCTCCTGTTAGACCGGTATCACCTACAAGTAATAAAAACATAAAGAAAATATCACATAAAATATCACATAAATTATCACTTAAAACATCACATAAAATACCACTTAAATTATCACATAAAATATCACTTAAATTATCGCATACAGTATCATATACAATATCACATAAAATATCACATAAATTATCAATACAACATCACATAAAATATCACTTAAATTATCACATACAAGACCACATACAATATCACATACAATATCACATCACCCGGTAAAATTTGAATGAATAATGTGATTTTTTTTAAATGGCATGTGTTTTATAAAGTGGTTCTTGATGATTTTTTACTTTTTTTTCCGTTTTAATTTCGTTTTGTTTGATTGAAGTGTCAAATGGGCTGTAACAGAAGACTAAAGTGAACCCAAAAACCAAATGGTTGAACTATTTAGTTTCTTAGGGTCAGTGAGCTTTGCATTCTTTCAATCAATTTACTTTGACAATGCGCAGTATTTTAAAGTTGATTTAGTTTTTGATTTCTTCCGTTCATCCTAGTTTTTTTTTAATTTTGTACTATTTACCTTTATCTCCAGCATCTCCCTTTTCACCTGCAAGTCCAACATCACCTGAAATAGAGACAACCAGATTGAATTCAATGATCTCTGTATTTTAGAATCTTACAGTTGGTGTTTTTAAACTCACAGAATACACAATAAATATTTGCCTAACAAACAAACTGAATTACCTTGTGGTCCTCGGTCACCTTTATCGCCTGAAAAAGAAAACAAAGGAAAGGTAAATTCAAATAAACAATGTCTCCCAATTTAACAGAGATGCATTTTATACCGCCGATGAAAGAAAAATGTACAATTTGTTTGAAATAAAAAAAAGTGTAAAATGGGAACATTTGTTCATTTTATCACGGTCTCTTTGTGGTCTAGTTTAAACTGTATTTGTAATATTCTATTCAAGCCATATACAACCTTTTAACAACCTTCTAACAACCTGTATAACAACCTTCTAACAACCTGTATAACAACCTTCTAACAACCTGTATAACAACCTTCTAACAACCTGTATAACAATCTTCTAACAACCTGTATAACAACCTTCTAACAGCCTGTATAACAGCCTTCTAACAACCTGTATAACAACCTTCTAACAACCTGTATAACAACCTTCTAACAACCTGTATAACAACCTTCTAACAACCTGTTCTAGTGAAAGTTACCTGTTTCTCCCTGTGGTCCAACTTCACCAACATCACCTGCAAATTAAAAACGACTTTTTAAAAGTAATTGATCAAGTTAAGGCAGCTTTTTTCCATAGTTGAACTTTATAAATTCTTGAATTAATTTCTACAATACCTGCAAGGCTTTGATCGCCCTGTTCCCTAGAAACAAAAAAAAAATGATAAATACTTTGAATATTTCGATTATTTAATAAAAATTAAGTAAATAATATATGAAAATAATGTCTCTGCCATTAATACATAAAAGCTTCTCAAACAATTTCGCAGATGTACCCCAAAGTGTGTGCGAAAGTTTGTCCGCTGTTACCCATCACTCGTAAGTTAGAGAATAAATGTACTTATTCCCATAATGAGTTGTACTTATTCCCATAATGAGGCGTACCTATTCCCATAATGAGGTGTACTTATTCCCATAATGAGGTGTACTTATTCCCATAATGGGTTGTACCTATTCCCATAATGAGGCGTACCTATTCCCATAATGAGTTGTACCTATTCCCATAATGAGGCATACCTATTCCCATAATGAGTTGTACCTATTCCCATAATGAGTTGTACCTATTCCCATAATGAGGCGTACTTATTCCCATAATGAGATGTACTTATTCCCATAATGAGGTGTACTTATTCCCATAATGAGTTGTAATTATTCCCATAATGAGGTGTACTTATTCCCATAATGAGGTGTACTTATTCCCATAATGAGGTATACTTATTCCCATAATGAGGCGTACTTTTTAAACTGGCGATCTTCTTTAAACTCTTGGCTATTTTAAACGAAATGCGTAACCTTTCCCGTACTCTTTGGTTACGCGTTTCACAGGATGAGAACTACAGCATTTATAGAAGTTATCATGAAATCAAGATACCCATGTCAATAACAGAAGTTATCATGAAATCAAGATACCGATGTCAATAACAGAAGTTATCATGAAATCAAGATACCGATGTAATAACAGAAGTTATCATGAAATCAAGATACCCATGTCAATAACAGAAGTTATCATGACATCAAGATACCCATGTCAATAACAGAAGTTATCATAAAATCAAGATACCCATGTCAATAACAGAAGTTATCATGAAATCAAGATACCTATGTCAATAACAGAAGTTATCATGAAATCAAGATACCCATGTCAATAACAGAAGTTATCATGAAATCAAGATACCCATGTCAATAACAGAAGTTATCATGAAATCAAGATACCCATGTCAATAACAGAAGTTATCATGAAACCAAGATACCCATGTCAACAACAGAAGTTTCAAATGAATAAAGTAACATTGTGTAATCTATTACGTCAAACACTGCTCTTACCTTTATCGCCTTTTTCACCTGTAGCACCTTGTTGACCCTGATCACCTGGTGAGAAATATGGTTTAAGATTGAACTCATTTTTTTGCCATTTAAAACAGTCATTTATAATATAATGATTTGACCTTTTTTTTTAAATATTTGGATGACTTAAAAAGTGGATGGGGTATGGAATGTTACCTTGAGGCCCTTGTTCACCTTTATCACCTGGGCAAATATAAAGAATAAAAAATGCATACAAATATATATATATATATATATATATATATATATATATATATATATATATATATATATATATATATAATCTATACAAATACAAATCTCACCACGAAAGCAAATAATTAAGATGTCAGCAAACAAATTAAGTAATTTATATTTATAATTTAATTAACAATCGGTAAATTTATTAGAAAAAATGTGATAATTTTAATCAGAGTGTGTCTGATAAATACATTATATAAATGAATACGAAAAAATAACCTTAAAATGGTTTTGCAAAAGAAAACAAGCAATTTAAGTTTTTTTCCGTTTCGGGCAAAGGACATTTTAGAGCATTTTCGTGTACGGTTACGCCGGACGAAATCCGTATTTTTTTTCCGGGTGACAGCCATAGATTTTCCTGGTAAATAGAGAGGGAAGTAATCTGTTACAAAAATAAATAATGATTAAGCCCCTTTGATTAGCTTTTATTATTTATATTTAAAATATAAGCAAAAACGGTACTTAAAACGCCCCCTTTTTCGGCCCTCAGAAGTCAGATCGCAAAATGAACTTTTGATGTACACTTGGCAGGTCAAGACCTACAAAATGATATATACATCATGGGTCTAGGACTTATGGTTGCTTAGATATAGGGCGCTCCTTTGTTAATATAGCTTATATAGTAAAAAACGGTACTTAATTCGCCCCCTTTTTCGGCCCTCAGAGGTCAGATCGCGAAATGGACAAAAGTCAGTTTTTGGCAGGCCAAGACCTACAAAATGATATATACATCATGGGTCTAGGACTTATGGTTGTTGAGATCTAGGGTGATGACGAACAGACAGACAGACAAAACGGGGACAATAGAGCATTTTTTTTTCGAAAATGCTCTAAAAATCAAAATAACGTCAATTAAAAGTACTGATCAATGAAGTGTACACATTGAAACAAAAAATATTTATCAGTTGCAAATGTATCAAATAGACAATTAGAAATCTTCATGTAAGTCTTCATAATGAAAGTCTAGAATCAAAGTCTATAATCAAAGTATATGATCAAAGTCTATGGTCAAAGTCTGTGGTCAAAGTATAGTATTCCTTGCACAACTGAATGGTGCAGTCCTTACCTTTGTATCCTTGAGGTCCTTGTGGTCCCTGAACACCGATGTCACCTGAATTTAAATAAATGTACTTTCAAGAATTGTTTAAAATGTTGTTTTACTTTTCTTTAGTATAACGGTTTATTTCAGGGGCATCATTGAAGGGGGAAGATCGGATTCACTGTTTCTACCATTAAATATAAAAAAAAAACAGCCGTTTTTCACAGTTTCAGTGATTCATACTATGTAAATACAAAGAATAAAGAATAGAATTTAAAACTGGAAGTAAATTTTGACATTTTTTTTAAAATTTGTACTAATCAGGCCGATTTATAGTGATTTTTTCAAGGCGTGAGAATTTGAATATCACTCCCTTTATTAAATATTTACTACATTAATGTAATACAACGAAAAAAAATCTCTGAGATATTGCTTTGTGTCTATTTTTGTTGTATTTATGTAATATAAAACATTGAAAACTAGGGAAAACTGCAAAAGCTTTTTACCACTAGTGCGCCAAACCTGTCACCACTCACCGACCCGTACCCGAAATGTTGTAGATTGAAAACACTTTCTCAGACTTTGTAGGCTCAATCTTTTAAAAATAATTTCCTATTCTTTATAAAACAGATTGCATGTTTTCATGACAATATGATTTATTCATTTAAAAAAATGAAACTTTTGGGTACAGTTATCCCAGATCCCCCCCCTCCGCCACTACCCCCCTTTCCCCCAAGAATGCTCTTTGTAAATTTGAAAGTTAAATAATTTTTTGAATAATAAACAACGACATCACTAATATATATATATATGGGTGATTTGTTAACGAACAGTTCGGACAGCGAAAAAATCGGCCAACGAACACTTTCAGGAAAGATTTTTGTGTTCGGACAACGAACAAAATTCGGATAATGAACAAAAACTAATTCTAACGAAAACGTCTCGGCTCTCGAAACACCCGACACCAGTCCACAATTTGTCCTGAAAATGGATGTGCGCGTGCGCTGACACGTCATCATTCATACTGTGTAGCAGTGAGGCAGCACCGTACAACGCGTAGGGTAGTGTGCGACGACACATTGTCAATAGTGTACCATACATGTGTAGTTGGTTTATGTCCTTGTGTTTTTCGACTGTGCTTCTCTAAACGCCTTATAAAAAACCCCTGAAAATTTGAAAATATTACGGGACCTAAAAAGAGTGGAGTGTCAAGAACTGTGCTCACCATAAAACCCAAGCAAGAGATTATATTTAAAGAAGAGAGTGGACAAATAATGACTGATGTTACCAGGCAGTAAGGTTTGAACAGGTCTACTGTAGGCACAATCCTAGCTAAAAAAGATATCATCAACAAGACTCAAGCCCCTAAAGGAGTAACGAAAATTACATCTGAGAAGCAAAAAAAGTGTCATTCATGATAAAATCGAGAGTTTGCTTTTAGTTTGGATAAATGAGCGGGAGGTGAAAAGAAATGTAACAAGTATGGCCATCATTTAAGAGAAGGCTGGATAAATTTTTGAGACATTGAAAGAACAAACTTCAGGCTCGTCCTCCGAAAATCTAGAATTCAAGGCTACCACTGGCTGGTTTACAAAAAATTAAAAGGAAACCTGGCATTAAACAAGCTGATGTCAATAGGGTTGCTGATCTCTACAATTACATTGCTGAAGGAAAGAGAAAAACAACCGACATTGGACATGTTCTTTAACGCCCCAAGAAAGGAAAAGAACTGATTAGTAAGCAAGATTATATGTATGTATCATATTTATAATAAATAAACTTACTAAAAATTATTCTTGTACATGAAAATTTTTGAAATTTAAATTTTTAGGATCTCTAGAATGAATCCATCGAATTCCCATTAATTTATATGGTAAATCTGTTATCGGTTAACGAAAAAATCGGATAGCGAACATACATTTGGAACGGATTATGTTCGTTAACCGATCACCCACTATATATATATATATATATATATATATATATATATATATATATATATATATATATATGTGAAGGTTAGAAATTCCAACAAAAAACTTTACCTGGAAGCCCGATATCTCCTTTATCACCTGAAAGTAAGAAAGGAAAAAGTAAGTTTCAGTTCAAGATACAAATTTATTTTTTAAATATATTTATGTATTTGAAATGTAATATTTAGTAATCGTTATTACACTGCATCAGTTGTTAGTTTGTAACATGAATATAACTATCTATACAAATATTCTCTCAACATTATGAATCATTTTATTTCTTGATTTACCTTGTTCACCTTTAGGTCCTTGTGGTCCCTGTGGTCCTTGAGGACCTAAAATAACATACTAATAATTTCAATATATATATATGTATATATATGTACATGTATATATATTTATATGTATAAAACCATTGGCCAATACGTTAATATTGCTCTTTTTAAAAAAAAAATCTCTGTACAACATTTAGCCAATACAACATTTCAATAACGCAGTGGCTTCGAATACGACCGGGCGTGCTAAGTATTTTTTTTTTTCGAGACACGACCTACAAACTTTGATGACGTCAGTAAACAGAATGAACTCTTATGATTTAAAGTTATTTTTTTTCTCGGGAACGAGTAATTTTGTCTACTTATACATTAAAATTGTAACTTATCTTATTTGTCCTGCTAGCACAATGGTTAAGCCGTTTGGACGTGACTAACTTTTATGCTGACTATATCTAGGTTCGATAATTTTTTTAATTGTGTTTTTTTTTTCAGAATGTATCCTTGTAGTTGTTTTAATGAAAAGTAACTAATTAGATCTCTTTGACATTTTTTTTTTAAAATTGAAATAATGTATCCTTTAGGATGTTGTACGAAAAAGAAACAACAACTAATTAGGTTTTTTTTAACTATTTCATAACTTAAAAAAATATTTTGAAAAAATGTTTCAAAGCTGAACACAGAGGCGTAACAAGGAGTGGGGGGGGGGTCCAAAATCGAAAGTCCCGCCGGGCCCCAGCTTGAGGGGAGCCCCCAAAATTATTTTTTACATTAAATATTAAGTACATAATCTCATGTTATGGTATCGAATGTCAAAATGCAAGGCCCCAGGTACTAGGTTCGGCAATGGCTTTACAATAGTCTATCTTCCTGCAAAGGCTTTGCAGGGTACAGCTAGTCCTAAATATTACCTAACTTTTTCTTACCATCATTTTTGCGACACACTTAAAAAAATGCAGAGTAGCCTACATATTTCAAATTTACTAAATAATAATAAGATTAAGAAACGAAAATAGAGGGGATGGGGAAGCAATTATATCCGAGAATTGAACCAAGTCCAAATACTGACGGAGACGAATTAACGAGTGTTAGCTTTCTGGGGGGGGGGGGGTACGATAGATACTAATTTAGCGCATAATTTTTTGTTTTATTCGTCTGACTTTATTAGGCTTGGGCAGACCCGAAAAAAAAATTAAAGCCAAATATAAAAATATCTCCGATTATTAACAGCAAATGACGTCATCAACGTCTGAAGTAAATTAGAGTTCTCATTCATTCTGTTTACTGACGTCATCAAAGTTTGTAGGTCGTGTCTCGAAAAAAAAAATAGGTAGCACGCCCGGTCGTATTCGAAGCCACTGCGTTTCAATAAAATATATGCTATTATACGATATTTTAGTTGCAAATTTAAATGTGTTGTTGGTTACCTGCAGGTCCTTGTTCCCCCTTGTCACCTGCAAATAAATAAAATATATTTTTTTATTACAAGATACTTGCATTATTTCTTCGCAAGCGATAATCATCTTCAGAAAGTCTTTATCAGACCTGATCAATACAGCAGTGGTGCTCAATCCTGTAGTTCATTCACAATCGCTATGAACATTTTTTACAACCTACAGCTGCCCCAACGATGATATGTATATAATTATAATCTTGCCGAGTTGAACAATGTACAAGAACAATTTTGAATTCTCTACCACCATCGACCTGTTCGACTCGCGCGTGATGTACACTATATTCTTATTGCCACCATCGACCTGTTCTACTTGCGAGAGCGGTGTACCATACTCTCAATGCCACAATCTACCTGTTCTAATCTCGCGATAGGTGCACCATACTCTCATTGCCACCATCGACCTGTTCTACTAGCGCGTGATGTAAACCATTATCTCAATGCCACCATCGACCTGTTCTGCTCGCGCGAGCTGTGCACCATACTCTCATTGCCACCATCGACCTGTTCTGCTCGCGCGAGCTGTGCACCATTCTCTCAATGCCACCATCGACCTGTTCTACTCGCGCGAACGGTGCACCATACTCTCATTGCCACCATCGACCTGTTCTACTGGCGCATGATGTAAACCATTCTCTCAATGCCACCATCGACCTGTTCTACTCGCGCGAGCTGTGCACCATACTCTCATTGCCACCATCGACTTGTTCTGCTCGCGCGAGCTGTGCACCATTCTCTCAATGCCACCATCGACCTGTTCTACTCGCACGTGATGTGCACCATTCTCTCAATGCCACAATCGACCTGTTTTGCTCGCGCGAGCTGTGCACCATTCTCTCAATGCCACCATCGACCTTTTCTACTCGCGCGTGATGTTCACCATTCTCTCAATGCCACCATCGACCTGTTCTACTCGCGCGAGCGGTGCACCATACTCTCAATGCCACAATCTACCTGTTCTAATCTCGCGAATGGTGCACCATACTCTCAATGCCACCATCGACCTGTTCTACTGGCGCGTGATGTAAACCATTCTCTCAATGCCACCATTGACCTGTTCTGCTCGCGCGAGCTGTGCACCATACTCTCATTGCCACCATCGACCTGTTCTGCTCGCGCGAGCTGTGCACCATTCTCTCAATGCCATCGACCTGTTCTACTCGCGCGTGATGTGCACCATTCTTTCAATGCCACCATCGACCGGTTCTGCTCGCGCGAGCTGTGCACCATTCTCTCAATGCCACCATCGACCTGTTCTACTCACGCGAGCTGTGCACCATACCCTCAATGCCACAATCTACCTGTTCTACTCGTTCGAGCTGTGCACCATACTCTCAATGCCACCATCGACCTGTTATACTCGCGCGAGCGGTCACCATACTCTCAATGCCACAATCTACCTGTTCTACTCGTGCGAGCTGTGCACCATTCTCTCAATGCCACCATCGACCTGTTCTACTGGTACGTGATGTTCACCATTCTCTCAATGCCACCATCGACCTGTTCTACTCGCGCGAGCGGTGCAACATTCTCTCAATGCCACCATCGACCTATTCTACTGGCGCGTGATGTACACCATTCTCTCAATGCCACCATCGACCTGTTCTACTGGTACGTGATGTTCACCATTCTCTCAATGCCACCATCGACCTGTTCTACTCGCGCGAGCAGTGCACCATTCTCTCACTGCCACCATCGACCTGCTGTACTCGCGCGTACTTCCTGAGTACAACTTGGACGTTCCCCTTTACAACCCAGAGGCTTATATATTTTTCACTGTAATATACAACTTGAGATCTAAACTCTAATATTTTTATTTAACTTTACTTTGCAATTTTTCAAAGAATCATATACCAGTATAATAACCAGCATGTAAAATCTTTTGTTACCTTTGGGGCCTTCAACTCCAAGATCGCCTTTGTAACCTGTATGTAGAGTAGAATGTATTTGATACATTTTAATACTGATATCTAATACATAATTGGCTAGCCTGGCGTACGTACGTGTGTATTACTTCCGCGGCTAAAAATAGATTGGGGAATTTGTAAAGATGGTCAAAGGGATACAACTTAGTTATAAGGAGTCACTCGCCGGTCCGGGTACCGGGCCTTTGGTATAGTATCTTTAATAAAAAGATAGCTTTTAGAAAGTTAAATTATGAAGCTTGGGCTAGAGAATTATTTTTACATTAAAATCCCATAAGAAACACTTAAACGTATTTTTTAATGACTGATGTGTATTTTTTTTTTAAATTTTAATTATCTTATGACTTATTACTCTAGTAGGATGGTTTTTAATTTTACCTTTGGGTCCTTCAGGTCCTTGTGGTCCATTAGGGCCTGAAAAAGAAATAATTTTCCTGATTTTTTTAACACATATTTATAAATACAAATAAATTGTCAATAAAAGGTTTATAAAGATTTATCGCTGTCATCCATTGATCGTCATCAAAAAGCTGCTATATGCAGTATTCAAATTTTTTTCTAAAGAATTAAAAAAAAAATATTGTTTAGGTAATTATTCCGAAAGATGAATTGCAAGACTTATTGTTTTAACTTTTTTTTATGTAAAAAAAAAAACACAGATGTAATCCTACGTCAAGTAAAGTTGGGCTAACAATGTCATACCAATAGGACCAGGAGCAATGCACGTTGACTTAATCTGTTTACAGTAGGCAGTGGCTTGTGTCAGCTGTGAACATAAACATATAGGTGGTTTTACATGGACAACATGTCTTTCAGCATATAAAAAAACAGATGGCTTTAATTTTTATAACATATCGTTCAACATAAGAGCATGCAAACGGTTTTACATTTATATCATATCATTCAACACACGTAAGCTACACACGATTGTATGTTTGTATTAACCAATACAAATAAATAAATACTAGCTGTACCCTGCATAACCTTTGCATAGAGTTATATCCCATTAGGCTTGATCGGTAGGCTAGGTAATTTTTGGTTTCGGGCAGATCCGATTTTTTCATGATTGTATTTTAAACTGGAATACTGTTGTATTAATTCTTTACTTTCGATTTAACGCAGAACCCAAATTGCTATTTTTTTTAGTAGATACTGTTATGAAAATAAAACCAGAATATCGTGGTTTATTTTTATAAAGCCGGTGAAGAGCCTTAGATCTTTATTAAGTTGACATTCTAGTTTTATACTCTTATTTTCATTATTATTTGTACACGTTATCCTTTTTGTCTATAAATTTAGGCTTACATATTTTAATGATATATTGCTTACCGTCATATACCCTGAACTGCTGTAAGCTCTCTTACTTCTCTGTAATGTTTTATCTTTCTCTGAGACATTCTCTGCCATTGAGTCCTGACCACTCTTCATACCGACCATCTGCATTGTCTCTAGTTGATCAATTGTCGTACGCAGTGACGTAATCTCCATGTAGCACATGACAAACGTCAGAGTAAATGCAACAGTAAGACAGCCGACAAGGACGTACAACCCCCTCATGTATGATTTAGCGTTGTCCATCTTTTTTCGGCTTAGGAAGTTAACTAAATTGGAATACATGGATTTATATATATATATATAACGTATTGTATAGTTTCAAGTTATTATCTCAGTTATTGAAATTAAAATAAAATAATACAAAAAAAAAAAAACAACAGCTTTTGGGTGAGGTTACTAGAGCGACACTCCGGTCCCATAGCCCCATGGGAGTCCAGCTATGGAAACGATGTGAAAAAACATAGCCTACAGTTAGGGCTCTCTGGCATTTCTGTGACCATTGCCCAAGCCCCGGGTACCTGCACGTAAAGCCGATGTCACCAATGTTCCAGTTATATGTCTACTTTTATAAATGGCATAATGTTTACATCTGATCAGGTGTGTAAGAACACAGAGGCAACAATTCTAATTATATCTAAGAAAAACTATAAAGCAATAAGCACGTGATTTTGCTGGCTGGCTACTAAGGCAATTAAAAAGTTTCAATTTTGACATCTTACTAAACTAATAATCAAGTTTAAATTTTGACATCTTACTAAACTAATAATCAAGTTTAAATGTTGACATCTTACAAAACTAATAATCAAGTTTAAATTTTGACATCTTACTAAACTAATAATCAATTTTAAATTTTGACAGGCTAATAAACTAATAATTAACGTAGGATAAAATTGTGTTTGACTTCTTCTGAAGTCGGGGGCTCAGGGATCCGTTAAATCTGCCTCTGTATATCAATACTAACTAATTCTCTGACCTGATAATAAATAAAGGTATATTGATTGGCTGATTGTTCTCATGCCCCCATTATGTCACCGAAATAGTTTCACATTTTCAATTATTTTAATTAAAAGCTATACGATTCTCAATATTTCTTAAAATATGCTCAACTTAAAACTCTTATATGATACTATGTTTCACTTTAATGACCCAATTATATAAAATAAAAAGTTCTACTTACCAGACAGAAAAAAAAAATGAGCTCACACTGTTGTGTGACCGTCAGAGTACTATTTATATAATTCGTGATGTTGTCATTCTGAATTAAATTATAGACATTCTAATCTATTGAAAGTATTAGCATAGATAACTGAATTTAATTAGAATACAAACAAAATATTTTTATTGGGGGTAAACCAAATTTCCCCTGAAGGCAAGCAATGTATAGGCGGTGTGATGATGAACTGTAGCGATGAGAAATACTGTTTAATATATTTTATATCAGATCGACTGTAAGCAACGATCGGTCTCTAAGCGCAGGATTAAGACTCATGTCATGGAGTTTATTTTGATATTTGAAAAGATAAAACTTTACCTCAATGACAAAGATGTTCTTAATGTGCAATTTCATTGAGATATAAATAACATATTTCATTAAAGAAAAAGATATTTTGGATTCTATTGTTCTATATATCATATTATCAATAACAATTTTTTTCAACCAATTAGCTGAGAAAGTTCCGGAAACATTATTTTTCAAACTGTTGAGGGATAAAGTCTACAGTGAGTCCATTATAACACGAGGCCTATTTTTCTTTTTTAAATGTTTTTTTTTAATTTTTCATTCATCCATACTGCACTCATACGGTCAAGTGGGCTCTAGTACACGGACTACCTTGTCCATACTTCAGTCAAGTTCTAGTACATGGACTACCTTGTCCATACTTCAGTCAAGTTCTAGTACATGGACTACCTTGTCCATACTTCAGTCAAGTTCTAGTACATGGACTACCTTGTCCATACTTCAGTCAAGTTCTAGTACATGGACTACCTTGTCCATACTTCA
The DNA here is from genome assembly GCA_021962125.1 of Bulinus truncatus. NCBI lineage: Eukaryota > Metazoa > Mollusca > Gastropoda > Planorbidae > Bulinus > Bulinus truncatus. Next base: position 5,246,235 of record JAGDYQ010000025.1, on the reverse strand, counting down.
GTCAAGTTCTAGTACATGGACTACCTATCCACACTCGACTTCTATGGTCAAGTGGGTTCTAGTACATGAACTACCTTGTTCACTCTGCCCACCTATGGTCAGTATGGCTTTACTACACGGACTACCTTTACACACTGCACATATATTGTCAATTGGGTTCTAGTACATAAACTACCTTGTCCACACTGCCCACCTATGGTCAAGTGGGTTCTAGTACATAAACTACCTTGTCCACACTGCCCACCTATGGTCAAGTGGGTTCTAGTACACGGACTACCTTGTCCACACAGCACTCATACGGTAAAGTGGGTTCTAGTACACGGACTACCTTGTAACGTTACCAGCCATACGGAAGGCATTGGATGGTTTAAGGGGGCGAGGGGGCATTTTGAAAAAAATGTAATTCTTCCTATAATATTTTATTTTAATATATATATATATATATATATATATATATATATATATATATATATATATATACACCCATAACTCGCTTTATGGCCTAGATAAGTTCAACAAAATTTGGCCGCTAAGCGAAAAGCCCTATAAGGAATCAATCATTCTAGTACAAATCCCATAAAATTCAACACGATAGGTTCCTTGTTTTTTTTTAAATGTAACGTTGTTTATCATTCAAATGTATTTTCTCTTTTTATTTCATTTTTTTCCCATTTAAATTAAAACTACATATAAAGTACATACATGTGTACATAAAATAATAACAAACTCCAACAATCAACAATAATCTATAAACAAAAATGAAACAATTTTATGTTACATAAAATATAATTATGTATATTTTTTAAATGAAGACGATAAAGAAATGGTAACCTGCAGATCACTGTCGTCATCATTTTTCGCTGATAAGGATTAGCCTGGCTTAAAAAAAAATTCTCCAATGTTGTTTATGTTGCCTTCTTGTCTATTTCATTTTTCAATGATTTATAACAGCTAATGGCTGAGTTAATTCCTCGAGAAACAAAAATGCTACTTTTGACGTCAGGATCGTTTTCAATGAGGTTGGTTAATCATTGTTCGAAACAAGAAAAAGCTTTCGACAAATTTTTTGATGTTAGCTGTTTGGAAACACCAGGCTCTGCCTATTCATCAAGTGACGATTCTGCTTGCAACTGAATGAGTTCCTCATATGAAAGTGGTTCCCTATCAGCTTCAAGTAGATCAAGCACATCACGTTCGTTGAAACCTTCCAAGCCGAGATCTACTAGATCCAAAATATTTTGCCTAATTTCAGGAAGAAAATGAACTTCTGTATGCAGTACCGAACCCATGGATTTGGGGGCCCCTGCATTCGACTACATGACATGAAATAATTTACTTAATATTTTATGTAAACAAAAATTAGGACCCCCCCTCAAGCTAAGGCCCGGGGGGGGGGACTTTTAAATTTGGATCCCCCCCACCCCAGGTACGCTTCTGTCTGCATCAGTACTTTTTTTTTTACACATTATGGCTATTTTTTTCTTATAAATGATTCATTGTTTTTAATTTTAATTCCTTCCATCATTCACTGATGCCGTTATAGCGAATAATTTTAGGCCGTAAATGGAAAACGTTCCTGAATTGAAGAAATCCGTTATAGCAAAATATATATATACGTGTGTGTGCGTGTGTGTGTGCGTGCGTGCACTGTTGCTGTAAACTTTCCTAAATCAGTGCAACATTTTAAAAAAAAACAACTTTTACACATTTACAAATTTGAATGAAATAATTTGTTTAGATAAATGGATTTGATCAAATTTAAATGCATATATTTTGCTGTGAGGCCTATGTTTATACGAAAACAACAAAATAACAATATCCAGTTTAACATGGCTTTCCAATTTGTGATGGCTTAAAGCTATGTTTATTTTTTAATTTTTTTTTTTTACTGGTTCGTGAGGAAGAGGAGAGTTGGTCGTGTACATAACCCCTCTGACAGAAATGGAAGGCTGCGTGCGTGTACTTGACTTAGTGGAAGAGTGTTGTGTGCGACCACACCCGTGAGTACCATGGTACGGCCACTGTCACAAAAAGTTTTCCTAGCCTGGAGACCACATTAATATTCTTCAATAGATCATGCTATTTTTCCTAGACCAGTTAATGCACTCAAATATAGAGAAATAATAATTATATTAGATTAGGAAAGCAAATGAATTAATCAAAAGGTTGAAATTTTACTCTATAAAAACAATATTGTTAAAACAGAGTTTAGAGCCTTTGTCAAAATTATGGGACATTTTATGAAAAAATATTTATTGGTACTGTTTACAAATTATTTTTATAGACTAAGCAATTGAAAAATCTGTACTTATTATTTTTAGCGCATTTTCGAGAAGTCGAATGCGCTATTGTCCCCGTTTTGTCCGTCTGTCTGTCATCACCCTGGATCTCAGCAACCATAAGTCCTAGACCCATGATGTATATACTTTTTTGTAGGTCTTGGCCTGCCATTCCTGTATCAAAAGTCCATTTTGCGACCTGACCTCTGAGGGCTGGGCATCAGTATTTCTCAGGGTACTGTTCTTTACTATATAAGCTATATTAATAATTATGTCATTGTCATGGCCCCATTCTACACCTTATACGCTGCGGTGGCGCACCAAATGAATGGATGATTGAACGGAAGTGAAACAAGATTGGCAACAATAATTTATCAAACAAAAATTGACGAAGTTTTCGGAGGATTAAATGGCTACGATTTAGAATGTTTCAATTATGATTCCTATTTCAGTGACCACAAACCACTTGTAGTTAGATTTAAGAGAAAATATTTTTTTTTCAAATATAAGGAGACGTCTTTTAAATATTTTTTTTCCAGATATATCCATTACAGAATTGAATTCATAAACATATCCAAAATTATTTAGTGAAAGCTAACATACGTACAGATACATAACACGAAAATGCGCTAACACGACCTGTTTCCAGAATGGATCAGGCTTAAGACGCTGGTTTATTCATAAATATATGTACCATAAACATGTTACATAAAAGAATTTCGTTGTATTCTTTTGCTTTGCAGAAACAATATAGGAAGTGATACAGTCCGAAAGCATTTCTCTTTTATCATTGTAACGTTTACCTTGATTATCGAAGAAATATGTCAATGGTTTTAATTGAAAAGAACAAACAAATTAATTCAGACAATTATTAATTTTTTTTTAACAGAATGTCATTTTGAGACAAAAACATAAAAACTAAAAAAAAATATTATGAACTTTTAGATTCAAAACGTATTCATGAACAGAGAGAAAGACAAAAGTACATATTTATTTATATACAGAGATTCAAGCCCCTTACATTCTTTAATTTTTATTTCCTCCCTTTGATAGAAACGCATAAAACTTGTATAGCCTGGCTGTTAAAATAATGAAATATGAGATGAATCAATCAATAATGGTTGATGTTATTGCCCGAATTAGTGGGACGGATGGCCGAGTGGTGTAGATACTCGACTGTCGACCTGTGAGTCCTGGGTTCGATCCCCGGTGAGGCCCATGGAATTTTGGTGCAAAGTCGTCCCACAAGTCCACCCAGCTTTAAATGGGTACCTGACTTTAAGTTGGGGTAGTAAAGGCGGCTGGCGTTGTGCTAAATACACAATCCCTTCATATGCCGAGGTTATAGAAACAGATGAATTCTACACTTCATCTGCCCTGAAGGCCCGTTAGGGCTAAAAAGGGAACTTTACTTTTTTTTTTATTGCCCGAATTGAAACATCGAATTAAAAGGATTGATTCTAGTCAAGGTATGTGACGTCCATGTATTGATGGGCTGTTTATCTCTTAGATACTATTAATCACTAATGGGACGGTTTTATGTTTCATCCCCACCACGTCACCACATGAGATATAGCTAGGTAACTTGACATAGCGGGAGTCAAACCCGTGACCCACAGCAAGCAGATTCAGCTGCGGCATGAAGATTCAGCTCGCTACCAAAGCGCCAACCATGTGTATATGTAGCTAAAATGCAATGTTCGCCCAATCCTGTGCTAGCTCATCAAAGAAATGACCAAAGGCTGAAAAAAGAATGACCATGTTGGTGGTTTGTTTCGGCTTCGTTTAAAGTTTATGTAATAGATTGGATAAGTTAAATGTTAAATATTAAATATTGAATAATTTATGAATTGTATATTATTTAATTTTGACTTAAAATCGCAGTTTTAGCGTATACTAGCTGTTACGTTATTATTTTCAAATATGTAACGTTAACTTTTCTAACTAATAAATATATCAACGCCAAGGCTTGGTGTATGAACACAACAGATCTAAAATTTAATTGCTTCTAAACTTAAGTGAATATATATGTATATACAATATAAGTCCTTTGTCTAATGATGTCTACTTAAACAAATGTCACTACAAGTTTACAACTAACTCTTAGAATCTTAGAACTATCTACACTACTCTACGTCTAACTCATATGTCTGTCAGCACCTTACTAACTCAATTACTGCCATTCATGTATTTATAAGGTCGGGGCGAATACGTTGGTGCAACGTATTCTCAGCAACGACGATGTCTGTCACCGAAACGATTGGGGGGGGGGGGGAGGCGACGTCGATGAAACGAATCTACACAACATAGCGGTTGGAACCTTGACCCTGTGGTGAACTGGGGTTGGTGGGGGAGAAGGGCAATTCTGCACGTCACACTAGCTATAGACTGGTTAACAAATTAATTTTTTAAAAAGTCTGTTTTTTTATATGTAACTGTAAGAATGAAATGTCTGTAATGTTCTGTACACATTATTATAAATCAATGTCATCGACATTTGTAGCATGTTTTTTACTTCTTTATTTTTATTTTAATTTTAATAGGCGTTCTTATAAAGAGTTTAAATTTATGATCAGACTTTAGGGTCGGTATTATGTTCGTCTCCCCACCATACCCGATAGAACAAAATGTTGGAGGCACCACGAGAGTACACCATTTTTTCAAAACATCTAAGGTCGCAATTCAATCATCTTTTTTTTAATAACTACTGTCTAAAATCACATTGAATCGAATCCATATTACAAACGACCAATTGATTAAGAGATTTAGACAGAAAGAAAACGGGGCACCATTAAACGTTTTTTAGTAATGTCCCAGAAATGTGAGTCTGTTTATTTATTTTCAGTTTGATAAAGTGAGTATGCGGGGACCTTGGACGGGTGTCACTTGCAGGGCGTAGAACAAACCTTTTGTTTTATCACAGTTACTTAGCAAACAAAATAACTGGACGCGTATCAAAGGGCGGTCACCCAGTTGCCCCCTCATAAGGCTGATACTGACGAGTATTACTGAGAAGTTTTGGACACTGGACAGCGCTTCTTCGTAATTCAACCACATCGGCTGGCTGCTGCTGCAGCATGTGACGAGAGAAGTAGTTGCTACTGTATCATGTGGCTAGAGAAGTAATGGCTAATGGAGCATGAGGCGCGACAAGTAATGACTACTGCAGCATTTGGTGAGAGAAGTAATTGCTGCTGCAGCATGTGGTGAGAGAAGTAATTGCTGCTGCAGCATGTGGCGAGAGAAGTAATTGCTGCTGCAGCATGTGGCAAGAGAAGTAATTGCTACTTCAGCTTGTGGCGAAAGAAGTAATTGCTGCTTCAGCATGTGGCGAGAGAAGTAATTGATACTGTAGCATATGGCGAAAGAATTTCCGACATCTGCCTTTAAAAAATGAAGCCTCACGATGCAGTAGATGTGGTTCATTGACTAAGCGTAGGTGACGAAGAGTCGTATTTTGAACTTTACTATGAGTGACAGTGAAGATATCAGTAACACATTTCTACATTAAGATGTTTGATAGTCACACCAAACAACAGTGGCTACATTAGGATGTTTGATAGTCACAGCAAACAACAGTGGCTACATTAGGATGTTTGATAGTCACACCAAACAACAGTGGCTACATTAGGATGTTTGATAGTCACACCAAACAACAGTGGCTACATTAGGATGTTTGATAGTCACACCAAACAACAGTGGCTACATTAGGATGTTTGATAGTCACACCAAACAACAGTGGCTACATTAGGATGTTTGATAGTCACACAAACGACAGTGGAACGTGGTCAGCGATTTAGTAAAAAAAGGCGTTGAAACAGTTTCAGTTTAACCATGAAAACAGTTTCAGTTTACACATGAAAACAGTTTCAGTTTACACATGAAAACAGTTTCAGTTTACACATGAAAACAGTTTCAGTTTACACATGAAAACAGTTTCAGTTTCCAGCTTAAATATTTGTACTGAAATGAGAATTTGTTCTTCCAGCTTATAGATTTGTACTGAAATTAGAATTTGTTCTTCCATCTTAAATATTTGTACTGAAATGAGAATTTGTTCTTCCAGCTTACAGATTTGTACTGAAATTAGAATTTGGTCTTCCAGCTTACAGACTTGTTATATGAACATATTTATTAAGCATCGCTAGTTAAAAAAATGATGTACCTCTAGCTAAAAGGTTGAAATATCAAAAGCCAATAAACTCAAAAGACGGCTTGTAGTCCTGAACTTTTTCTATTACTACAGTACTAAATCTTGTATTTTTAAGCGAGATAATATCATTGAAAGAGTTGTCAATTTGCTACAAAATGTATTAAACAATTTTGATATAAAAAAAATTCCCACATTCGGTCATTTGAAATTCTACCTGTGCAATACATATGTAATACATACCAGATGGACTTCCGATAAATTAACTGATGAAAAATAATGAGTTCCATTTTTATTAAAGGCTAATTTATATATATATATATATATATATATATATAATATAGGGGACTGCTGGTCGTCCGGTGTAGTGCGCTAAATTGTTCGATTCTCATTGAGAACCTTGGGATTTTTCAGGTCCCCCAGCTGACTTAAAATTGGGAGTTTTAAGGCGGCTGGGCGTTGTGCTAACCACACATTCACTTTATATGTAGAGGTTAAAGAAACAGATGAAAGCTACACTTCATCTGACCCCATGGGGCTAAAAAGAACTTTACTTTATATATAAATATTCATTTTATGTCACTTTTTCTCTTTTGTAATAAAACTCTCGGTGTATCAAATGTTTATTTTATATTGTGTCTTGTTTGTAAGTTCCAAATTACAATATAATAAAACATATAAACAACAACAAGACACGATAAGAGTATAGGCGATTTATTCGATTCATTTGGAAAATTCTTTTGTAATATCAAAAGGTGATAAGGGTTAAAAATATCATAAATCAATTTAAGACTGGACCAGAAAATATTCTGTTTCAAAAAACTTTGCCATCCGGCCGGACACATGCTTTAATACCTAGTTGGGTAGCATTTACCTGAAGAAGAAAGTAACATTAATAATATAAACCAACATTTAACATAAAAAAAACTGTGTCTAACGTTAAATAAGAATGAACGAACTTGGTTTTTTTTAATTTGCCAACTGCACAGTTATCTATTCATAAATTAGCTAAGAAAACAAAATTAGTTTATATATTCGAAAGGTAATATCTTATAAAATAACGATGCATAAAAGTATGCAACTAAAATCTACCTACTTGTTCAATAAAAAATTGTTCAACAGAAATATTCTAATGTAATTTTTTTTAAATTAGTTATGTTAGGACTGGCCACTTACCACAATCTCCTTTAGGTCCGTACGGTCCTTGAGGTCCAGTGTCACCTAGAAAAAATTAAAACAATTTATTTCAGTCACCTCTCATCGTTGATTTGCTGAAGTCTTTGACAGTTTACAGCCTAACATGGTGACATAATGAAATGACAGTCTAACATGGTAACATAATGAGATCACAGCCTAACATGGTGACATAATGAGATCACAGCCTAACATGGTGACATAATGAGATCAAAACCTAACATGGTGACATAATGAGATCACAGCCTAACATGGTGACATATAATGAGATCACAGCCTAACATGGTGACATAATGAGATCACAGCCTAATATGGTGACATATAATGAGTTCTTGAAAATAAAAAAAAAAACTTTAAATCGCATCTAAGAAAAACAAATTAAAAACAAAACAAAACAAAACAAAACTCTGTGAGTGAACAATCTATCTCTCTCACACACTCACTGTTTGAAAAAATAACGCTGCCTATGATAAAAAAACTGTGATGTCATTTGATAATAATTATTTGATATTTAGTTCCAAATATTGCAATAATATCCCATATGGTACAACTCTTATAACAATCACAGTGGACGCTACAGTGTGGACGTAATTTAAAACAAAAAACATATCTATGTTTTTAATTAATATTATTGGTTATTTACCTTTAGCTCCTTGTGGTCCTTGTGGTCCTACTGGTCCAGTATAACCTTTTGAAATACAAGGAATGTGGTACAATATGAGAAAATGATGTATTTTCACTAAATAAGTTTTCAAGGACAACCCTCTATCAATATAGACATAGACATTGTAGGTTTTAAACATAATGATGCACAAATAATACATCTCTATGAACCAAGAAAACTTAAGTTTTGAATTTAATGTATTGAATATAACAATACAACAAAAACAGGTCTAACTAGACAGAGGTAATTCGGTATTAATTGAGAACAATGACAAACCAAAAACAGTTGTATATCAACAGATATGATTTGATATAAATTGAACATATAAAGATATATTGTGGTATGTATTGAAAAATATGTTTGTTGGGATATAACCAACAATGACATATGTCAGTAAACACAGTTTTACCTGCTGGCCCTGCAGCTCCTGTATCTCCTGGGAAAATAAAGAAAAGAATTTGATTTGTCAACTTTAATGTAAAAGGTTAAATCTATAAAAAAAAACATCTACTTTATTTTAATATGAAACATTTGTTATCATTCAAACTATGTATAAAAATGGCAGGTGATACATTACAGCGCCTTTTATTTTATTTTTATATGAAGCATTTGTTATCATTCAAACTATATTTAAAAATGGCAGGTGATACATTACAGCGCCTTTTATTTTATTTTTATATGAAACATTTGTTATCATTCAAACTATGTATAAAAATGGCAGGTGATACATTACAGCGCCTATTATTTTATTTTTTATGTTTTATGTTCTTTATTTATTGTTTCACGGGAGACAATAGTTCTCTGATTATACAATATTTACCTTTTCCACCTTTATCTCCCTTTTCCCCTGCTGCACCCTGGTCACCTGAAATAAACATTTCACAAGTCTTTACCGACAATAAACATAACACATTACATGATACTAGATATCTTTACTGATTCAAATCATAGTTAATCTACATTAGCTAATACACTTTTTAATCCTGTAATTTTTATCCTAAAATATTTACCTGTGTAGCCCGATTTGCCTTTATCTCCTGTTAAATAGATTAGAATTTTCATCAGCAATGTTAAATGTCATTTTTTTTGGACAGACATATGAAGTTTCCTTACGTTTGTTACTATTAGGCTTTATCTCTTGTTAAAAAAATGTATATTCAAGATGTATTTGATTACTGTGCATATGCTTACACATATCTTATACAGTAACTGATGTAATAGTTTGTCTTTTTTAATATTATTTTATACCCATTAAACATTTCATTAATGCTGGAAGCTAATCCTACAAAAGAGTTCGATTTCTCTTCTAAGTTAAATTTAGATTTTTTTTTACCTTTGGCTCCAGCATCTCCCTTAGCTCCAGTTGACCCCTGGTCACCTGAGATAAAAACATAGTTCATGAGACTTTTACAAATAAAATGTCACAATGTTCAGACATTATCAGATAATCTTAATGCTCGACATTTCTGAAATATTTTTTTTACCTTGAACTCCTTGGTCCCCAGTGGCACCTGTGAAAAACAAAATAGTTACATTTATTTATTGATTTATTTTATTAATTAATTAATCAATTTTTTTATCAATGAAAAAGTCAAAAGAGGTCTAGACATAATTGTCATATTTCAGATAAGTTCAAATTCCTATATCGGTGATGAGGTATGACTCACCTGTTTGTCCTTTGGGGCCTTGAGGGCCTGTTGCACCTGCAATAGATATGTTTTATTTGTTGTTGATATTCTATTGTACAATTGAATCCATATTTGTAAATATACTCTAATGCGTTATTTCATATTTGTAAATATACTCTAATGCGTTATTTCATATTTGTAAATATACTCTAATGCGTTATTTCATATTTGTAAATATACTCTAATGCGTTATTTCATATTTGATGGATTTTAATTTCTTTTTAAATATTTTTCCTTGTACATATAGATAGATTGTTTTTGTTTAATTCTGTGGTTGTAAAATGAATCATCTACCTATAAAATAATATTTATATTTGAAATACCTTGGACACCTGGTACACCTGCTTCTCCTGGAAAACGAAAATATTTGTCTTATTTTTTTCAGTTCATATTTATTAAATTTGTGAGCCGCGAAACGTTTACGTCACAACATAATGAAAAATTAATTTGATTTTAATTGTTTAAACATCATTAAAGTTATTGAGCACATCGGTTCAATTCTTTCACTCGGACTGGGTTTTTATAAATTTACGAAACAGTTGTTTTGATTTAACTGACTTAAAGAGTGTAAATAGTGCTGCCATCTAGTGTTGAGTTCTCCATTACTGACCTTTATCTCCAACGGCTCCTTTGTATCCATTGAGTCCAGGATTACCTGTGGACAGATAAATCTGGGAGTGACGAGTTACATCTCATTGGTCACAGTCAAGTTTAATATAAACACTAATAAAAGTTCAACTAAGAAAACAAAAGATAATTTCCTTTTACCTTGAGGTCCCTGTTCGCCTTTGTCTCCTTGATACAAGAAAACAAAATATTTCAAATGTCATTTTTTAGGATTACAATACAAAAACGTGTGTACTAATATTGTTTTGTTATCAATTTGTTACATTGTAAAACGTATCAATAACTTTTATAAAGTTTAACAATAATGTAAGCTATTTTATACTTTTTTAAACTAATAGTTTATTTTTTGTACAATTTCTAAGTACCAATCACAAACACAACATCAGCTCTTGCAACCAACTGACCTGTGTAACCCTTGGGTCCTTGTGGCCCAACTGGACCCACTGGACCTAAAAGATATTAAAATAATCAATAGCACTAGTATATTTATTGAATTAAAATGCATTGTTTATGTATGGGTTTAAAGATATATAATTGACTCCCTTAAGAAGTGTGACTAGAGTATCGTATTATAATGTAAAGTACACACTCAAAAAAGCCACACAAAGGTAAGCAGCTTACCTGTGGGTCCTCTTTCTCCAACAGCCCCTAAAAAAAAGACATATTAGAGTCTAATTTCACATTATTCATAAATAGCTAAATTAAATAAATTTTGAAAGGAGGCATTACATAATTCTCAATTTATGGATTGTTGCTACAATTTATTATTCTTAGACTTTTAAATTACTCTATAAATGGCACATATCTCTAACTGATCCCGCTTTATATGGAGCCTGCAACACCAATTGCTGAGGTAAACCAGCACTTAAAAAATAATTATATTCGTTAAAATCTGAAATGGGCGATAGTATTGGTTTATTTTTGAAAAATTCCACTCATTCAACTATTAAATTGTTTCATGAACATAAGATTATCTTACCTTTATCAGATTATCTTATCTTTATCAGATTATCTTACCTTTATCAGATTATCTTACCTTTATCAAATTATCTTACCTTTATCAGATTATCTTACCTTTATCAGTTTATCTTACCTTTATAAGATTATCTTACCTTTATCACCTGATGGCCCAGACAGACCTATAGGTCCTTGGGGACCTGAAATGATTAGATTTGTTGACGGTGTTACTTTTAATATTCAGTTTTATTCATAAGACAAAATATTGGAGCAAAGACAATATTAATGGCATTTCCCATTATTAGAGTCAATTTTATTACCTCCTGGTCCAGGTTCACCTACGTCACCTGAATAATGAAGTAAAAAATTATTAGTGAATTGAATGTATGAGAGCAAATAGAAAGTCTAAAAATGTAAATACATGTAATGGTTTATTTCATTCATTAAACTATAATGTAGTACAGGGGCGGATCTAGACAACTTTGATGGGGAGGGGGGGGCAAAACTTTGACCCGTTTAGGGAGGGGGTGCAAAACTGTTTTCATTGTTCAAAATTGGTCTTAGAAAAAAATATTTCGATAATTTAATGATGTCCCCCCCGCCCCCAAATCCGCCCCTGTTGGAGTATCATGTGGTCTGTTTTTTTTTTTATTTCAGTAATAATTACGTTATTCTGTGTTCTGTTTTTGTTATTTCAGTAAAAATCACGTTATTCTCTGATATTGTGTAAATGAGAATGAAACTGTAGTGGATGAAAACAATGTAAAGTTTCAATAAGTAGTGTCTTATTTACCTTTAGGGCCGGCGGGTCCTTGGTCTCCAGTATCTCCTGAAATTAAAATTTATATTTTCATGGTATATGACAACATAAGTTGTATCACATTTTATATTTCTAGTAAATTCATTTATTTGCCCATTGACACGTATCGTAGTTGGGGGGGGGGGGTTAATATCAAAAATACTTTAATTTATAGGTTTCTAAGTATCCTGTAGATGTCTAACTTAAACTTTGATAACGTCTTCTGTAAAGTATATATATCTCCAGCAAATGTCTACATTGTCTTTGCTGACGTTTTTACAAGCTAAAGAAATGTTTTCCTCTGTTTATTGGATTACGTCAACATGCCTAGTAAATGTCTATACATGTTTAATTACATCATTATATCTAGTAAATGTCTATACATGTTTAATTACATCATTATATCTAGTAAATGTCTACACATGTTTAATTACATCATTATATCTAGTAAATGTCTATACATGTTTAATGACATCATTATATCTAGTAAATGTATACACATGTTTAATTACATCATTATATCTAGTAAATGTCTACACATGTTTAATTACATCATTATATCTAGTAAATGTCTACACATGTTTAATTACATCATTATATCTAGTAAATGTCTACACATGTTTAATTACATCATTATATCTAGTAAATGTCTATACATGTTTAATTACATCATTATATCTAGTAAATGTCTATACATGTTTAATTACATCATTATACCTATTTACGTCTTTAAGTCTCAGTATCGTCTACATGTTGTCATTTAAGTTTAAATATTTAGTTAACAGCCTCATATCTTTATATTTTAAAATGCCTTTATGATGTTGTCAAGTAAACAGTTTATGGGCGTTTCAGTCTTTTAAACTTGACCTTTTATTTTTTTTATCTCGTTAGTTTATTTTCATGTAACCTACTAAAAATGTCAACATTTTTTCATTATCACTTTTTTTTACCTTTTGGCCCAGCTGGTCCCTGTACTCCAGGATTTCCTGAAATTGAAAGTCATATGTAAACTTGTAAATAATAAGTATGTCTGTTTCATAATGGGCTCTTGAAGGTATTTTAAAATATGTTAATTTAGCTCAAAGATTAACTGATAAACCTATTACTGTTAGATATTGTTTCATTCTACTTCCTAACTTATGATTTTCGATCGCATTTAAGTTTGAGAGACGTGATATTTTCTTATGGATTACAAAATAAATTATGCACTTAGATTTAAAAAAAAATGTATTTACTAATTTCAGGCCCGCACTACAGTGAATGTGGCCCGCGTTATGACACCTAGGAAGGGGACGGATGGTCGTGCGGTAATGCGCTCGACTGTCGATCTGAAGGTACCTGGTTCGATCTCCGGTGAGGACCAAGGAAATTTTTCAGGTCTTGGCTCAAGTTCCCGATATATCTCCCGTGGTGCCTCCATGGCCATTGCACTATCGGCTATGGTGGGGATGAAAGAAGGGCACCATAAAACCGTCCCATTAGTGGTTTATAGGATCTAAGGGATTTCATCTCATCCTTACAGGGACTTTACACATGACACCTAGGGCCCCACAAATGAAAGATGCCAGACAATATTACCCCCTTCCCTCACCACGTAAGGCCGCCTGTGAATGAGGTTCTATTTTAATGGTGTAATGACCAGAGCTGCCAAAGCTTGGGTTTTCCCCGTAGATATTGATTATTTTGTTCGGATCTTGTTTGATTTTATTGATAACTCAAATCTTCGATTTTCAAAAAATTTCCCTCTGGGCTACCTGTAATCACCAGAGATGTTGGACAACCAATTATATCAAAGTTTACCTATTGGACCAGGAGTACAGTAAACTTTTTGTTGTTGACAGTAGCTGGCGAGTTGAGATATCTGGAGATAAAAAAAAAATATAAGAAAAAAAATTGACATATTGTTTTTAATCTACATAAATAGTTGTATGATAGAAGTAATTTTAATAAAGTCTGATTTTTAAAAGCTTTATTATATATTATTATTATAAAATTGTATTACAAGCAATTTCTGTCGGTCACTGTATTGAAAAATTTAAAAAAATCAATTTCACTAGCTTCTGGAAACTTAATCGATTAATTATATTTAAGTCCAAAGCTAATCACTTTTTAATATATTAAATGATTGAAATGGCAGGAAATATCAAGTTTATCAAAAGTTCCCCTATTTTATTTTTTTCATGTCGCACATTTTTTTTTAATAATACAACTTAACTTTAGTAATAGCAGCAAGCGAAATTTTTTTAACAATACAAAGTTTAAAAACAAAGAAAAAAAAAACAACACATTTTGTAGACTTTAGTTTCCAAACTATATGTACCAATTATTATTATCAATACAAACAAAAAACAAATATGATACTTTTGACACCAACAAGTATTGAATAAAAAAAATCAAATAGATTTATATGAAAATGACTTAGATTATACAAATATTATATGATGTTATAGACTAAATAGAAAAGTGAGTGCCAGAAATAAGTACAATAAAATAACACAGAAAAACATAAATAGTTGAAAGTGAAACTTATTATTTTCACGATTATTGTGGAAGACTTTGCTACTTATGAATTATCTACAGTGGGGCCATTTCTAAAAGAGGAGTGAGAATAAAATACTGATGTATAAAATAATCATTATGTATACAAATAATTACTTAATGTTTTCAATGAAGTCCTAAGTGTGTAGTTTATTTTTTAAAGTAAAAACAAGTCTTGTCAACACTTACACACAACTTCTATTTGAAAAAAGGAAAAACTGACTTATAATTGTCTCTCCTCTAAATAGTTATAATTCATTTACATTGACTTGGACAATTATAAGCAGTATACATTGTTTAATTTTATTTTCCCCTTTACCTCAATGTAGTTGTAAGCAGTATAACATGGTTAGGTTTATTTTCACTCTTACTTCAACATAATAGTAGCAGTATAAAATGTTTAGGTTTATTTTTACTCTTACTTCAAAACAAAATAGTAGCAGTATAAAAAGTTTTGGTTTATTTTCTCCCTTACTTCAACATAGTAGTAGCAGTATAAAATATTTAGGTTTATTTTCACCCTTACCTCAATGTAGTTGTAAGCAGCTCTCTTATTTCTGGTTGATGTCTTGTCTCCAGTTGCAGGAACCTGGAGATTGTTTTTTGATTCAATCATCTCCAGTGTCTGGAGGTGGACGACGGTAGTCTTGAGTGACGTGATCTCAATGAAGCAGAACACGAAGGACAAGGTGAAGGCAATGGTCAGACATGCCAGCACGACGTACAGACCTTTCACGTATGATTTGTAGGACGAGGACGAGCTGACCTGTGGGTAGATCTTGGGCTCACTGAGGTACAACTTTTGTGAGTCATCCATTTTGGGCATCATCCTAGAGCCTAAAGAAATACAACCGAATCAGGTCCAATGTTTTTACTCAAGTTACAACGTTTGTTATCTACGTTAGATATTTTTGGTAATATTTCAAAATTATTGTTTATAATTCTGAGACTTAAGGCAGAGATTTCCAGAAATGTTTTGGAGGAGAGGAAAAGTCCATGTAAACATCAGATTTGACAGTCACTGTTATCATCGGAAAGTAGGCCTTTTGTATATTTGACATCCATACCAATTGTTATGGCTATTGGATACCGGTGACGACTTGATGCTAAATCTATTAACTAAATGTGTTGTTATTTTTCCTCCTCCAAGAGTCTTAGCCCAGTAATATATATTAAACAGAATGTGAGATCATGTGTAAATAATTGGTCTCATATCCACTTTTGTTTTCCCATTTAAAGCATTAAGAAGTAATTAACTTCGAAATTCTACAAAATATTTATTAATGGAATTGAAATAATAAAAAAAAGATGTATTCTCATGTAGAATTCACAAGTGTGCTAGCTTTTAGTTTCGTCTTAAAATTAAAACAGGTCCTATAGTGAGTTAACAAGATTTGAGGACACAGAGACCCACAGAAAGTAAAACTAATTAAATTAAAAGCTTATAAAATAATAGTAGCTAATAAAAATATTTGCATGACTGCATGAAATGTAATGTTTTGTAATGTTTTAAAAGGATATTTATTTTTTTATTTTTCAACGTTATTCAAAATTTCCTTTTTTTTTTGGAAGAAATCAAGAAATTAGGCGAGATATAAGTCCTGATAAAAGTCGAGATATAGTTCTTATTTTTTTTAAAAATTAGACCTTAGTGTGAATATTTGTATCGCACCCCATGAAGGATAATCTTATAAATCTATATCAAAGATATTGTTTTTAAAATACCTATCTAAATGCACGAAATTGTGAATTACAAAATATGTTGTGATTTTTTTTTACTTTCAGATCAAATTGGTAACTCTTTAACTATGATTTAATTTCTAAAGTTAAACTTTTTTTCCTTTGTTTTAATGTGATGTAATGTGAAGCGTCATCGGATAATGGGAAATGCTTCAAATCATAAAATGGCAGATTGTCGAATAGATTGGATGACTTTCTATAAGCATATAGTTCATTCGGTTTTCGTTAGGTTATAAACATATATATATATATATATATATATATATATATATATATATATATATATATATATAAGCTATGATCCAAAGAAAAGGGTTAAAAACAATAAGAAACAAAGCTATTAAAAACACAAAACTTAAACTCACCAACAGAGATAACCAAAAAACAAAATATGTTTCAATCATGCGTCAGCCGAACTCTTTATACGACGAGATTTTTATTTATTTGCATAATATTATAATAATGCAATCTATAAAGGCTTAAAACGAGATAAATACAGCAGATTAAAGCTGTACACACAGATGACTCCATGACCCAGCTCGGTGCCTGGAGGGGAGAAGATTTCATCGTTGATTTCTTGTGCCTTTCAACGCTGATAGCATCTGTATTATGAGAAAATTGTGACACGGTATATATTTATATATATATTTATCTGATAATGTAAGGGTCAACCAACGTATTAAGTGACTTCAGCAATACATCAATTACACACTGGTAATAGTGTGATAGTTTGAAGACAACGCTTATGTTCGAAACCTTATATCCTGACAATCGAATAAATCTATTTATAGCTTCTGTTGTTTTTGCTAACACTTGATGAAAAACTTGAGATAAAGTTGAATGAAAACAAACTTCAAAAAAAACAAAAAAAAAATGAAGATTTGTATTTTTAATTTACTGTATCATGTTAGTTTCACTCTTTGTATGTCAGTTATCAATGGATGATCTCCACATTGATTTTGATGCACTTTCATTGGAAATAGCAATGGAACATATCAGCTCAAATTATGTACGATACTCTAGTTTGACTCAATTCAGAACATTAGATGATCTACCAATCATAATTTAACATCAACATTCTATACATATCATTTGTGTCATGGAGCACTTTTTCTAATAACATTTTATTTTTTTTCCAAGAGAGGCAAAAAGTCTAAAACACCATGACCTTAACAAGAGCCAGAAAGCCATTGGCCATTTACGCAATGACCATTTATTTAACGTGCTTAACTGCATGTGGGCCCTTTTACAGGTAAGATTAACGGACCTCCTAAATTTGTTATAATACGTAAACAAATGATTATTATGAGACGTCGTCATACACTCGATTCACTATGTCTACCTATATTGCCAGCATCAATCACCTTGATACCTACGTTAAGTTATGGTGTCCGTAAAAAAAAAGAAGTCTGTATAAAATTAAGTTGTTCATTGTATCGTTATGTCTTGTGTTGACGCCTAATATGACTCAATGGGTGCCTAGGATGACGTCACAAGTGGTTAGAACTATTTCCTGTTAAGTTTGGACTTTTCACACTCTCAACTATACATACCTAGACATCTCCAAGTAGCTACTACATTCAAAGAAAGATATGTTCATTGACTTTTTTAACTTACAGCTTTGGGCGAGTGAATTGAATACACCCGTTAATAGATAAAGTATACAAAATTTACCCAAATAGTAAATTCATCCGCTATTAACAAAAGTGGCCATATTTTACCCCAATACAGGATACATCCGTTATTAAATACACTGGCCCATATTGTGCCCCTTTAGTGCTTTTATTTTCATTCCACCGAGGGTATAACCGTTTTGTTTTGATTTAGAAATAAATCTTTTATGTAACATGAAACATGAACTTTTGTTTGTGTATTTTCCTGCTGATTGTTTGATAAATACAACTATGAAAATAGCCTGTCAGATTGTATCTGGGCTTACTGATTGCTGTGATTTTTGGCTGACTGATTGCTGTGATGTTTGGCTTACTGATTGCTGTGATGTTTGGCTTACTATTTGCTGTGGTGCTAAAAACAGAATCATGACATATCAGCGTAATTAATTTATGAGCCTGATGAAATGATTTTATTCATGAAATGTTCATTTAACATAACGATTATAATTGTAAACTAAGTTACTAACTTCTTCTGCATCAATTTTTTGTTATTGTAATTCATTATTTTTTCCAGCACTGTCCTGATTAGAAAAAAAAATCATTAGCTATAAACTGCCATCGGGGCAGATGAAGTGTAGAATTAATTAATCTGTTTCTGTACTTTATGTACTTTGTGTTTGTTAGTCTTATGTATTTATGTACTTTGTGTTTCATCTGTTTATGTAACCTCGTCATATAAATGGATAGGATGGTTAGTTCAACGCCCACCCGCCTTTACTTACTTACCCATTTTTCCGCAGTTAATTTTTTTAAAGCTGGGTGGAATTTATGGGCCTTCAACTCTAAATTTCACTATGATCTTGATATATATATTTGGATCTCACCGATGATCGAACCCAGGACTCTCAGGTCGACAGTCGAGCATCTACACCACCCGGCCATCTGTCTCGAGCCAGATTTAACCTCGACCAAAACAATATGCCCTGTTTCAATAGTTTCATTATATTTTATTTATATTTTTTATCCTTTTTTTTCTAAATTGGTGCATTCATTATTAAAGTATAACACATTAAGTTCTGCTCTTAGGGTTTTTGGAGGCACTAAGCAGAGAATTGAGGAAATACATGTCGGTGCCTTGAAAGCATCAGATTTGATGAGAATCTGTGATGGAGAGAGAGATCCCCTACGGTAATGGGAAAGGAGTGGGGGTATTCAGCCGCCTAGCTGGTCTGTCCTTACGGAGGGATCTGCTGATACAGATCACGAGAAAGAAATGTAATTTCTAAATAACAATCTCAAAACTTTCATTTGTTTTAATATCATTGTAAACTTAATGTTCTTTTGTCAAAACCAATGACAGTAAATTATACTTGGTAAGGTAGTGTTTTCAAATTTCTGTAATCCGCGACCAACTAAGAAATGTGTTTGGTTTTCTCGAACAAACTGTATAAAAGAAAGACAATTGATAAAGCTCTATTGATTAGTGTATATTCTCCATTTTGTATTATAGCAACATTAACGACCCACCTTCAGTGCGTTAGTTTAAAATTTCCACACGGTGCGTTATTTTTAAATTTGCAAACGGTTCGTTAATTTTAAATTTGCACACGGTGCGTTATTTTATCTTACTGTTTTATTATGTTGAATGTCAGGCAAATATGACATTTTCTTTTTATTCATTAGAATGTTAATACATGTTATAATTATTAAAAAAAGATCTAAAGATTTCTTCTCAGCTTTCTAAAGACCTCCTTCCACAGAAATTATAAAACTCTTAAGAAAGATATGTCACAGTAACTTGACATTACATACTTTAAGCAGTATACCAAATTATTTTGCGCATGAATGCACTGGTGCTTGTAAGTTATAATACTTTGTTTTTCACATGATAATCAAGGCAAATTTCTTTCCCACTTTGTTTTTCACATGATAATATCAAGGCAAATTTCTTTCCCACTTTGTTTTTCACATGATAATCTCAAGGCAAATTTCTTTCCCCTTGTAAGAATTACAATAATATAATGCTCATCGTAATTCTATTGACTGTTGATTCTTGGGTACATAATGATTTTTAAAAAATCTTGAATTATCTTGTAGAGTCTCTACAAGTGCCGAATGTAAGAGTTTCCACTAAACTAGAACAGGTAAAAAAGATAGTTACAGGATTTAAGGACAAATCCACAAAACCATAAACTCGTAAATTAACAAGACTTCAAACCCTCAAACTTACAGTAAGAGAGTGTAGCTAGCAGCTTATAAACATGTTAGAAAATGTTTTAGACAAACATTTTTGACAAGAATTTGTCTGTGTAGTGTGTATGAGGAATTTCGACTCAACGTGTAATGCTTCTGAATATTTTGATAGTAGGTTCTTGAGACATATAGTACTTGTACTTTGTGTTTGTTAGTCCCATGTATTTATCTATGTACTTTGTGTTTGTTAGCCCCATGTATTTATCTATGTACTTTGTGTTTGTTAGCCCCCTGTCTTTATCTATGTACTTTGTGTTTGTTAGCCCCATGTCTTTATCTATGTTTGATGTCACATATCTTTAGCTTTGTATCTTATGTTTGTTAGTCCTATGTTCTTATCTGTGTACTATTAAAAAGTTAATATTTGTCTGTTAGACCTATGTCTGTCTATATGTTCTATTTTAAAATAATATTTTGTTCTTCACATTAAATAAGCTTTTAATCCGTATTTGGAGATGTATTTATTATGTAGTTCGTCATCGTCTGGGCAAAAACTAACTTAACTTAAACATTTAAATTATTTTTTTAAAGACAATGGCATTATTATACTCCCACCCTGATGCCTACAACACTAGTTATATTTTCTGTCCAAAACGGGACAAATGGTCGTGCGTTGAAGCGCTCAACTGTCAATACGGTGGTCCCGTGATCTCCTGTGAGGACCATTCGATATTTTAGGTCATGGTGACCGTGAAAACGGTCCCAATGGTGGTTTATAGGATCTTAGAGATTTAATATCATCCTTACATGGCCTTCATATAAACACCGGTGTTAAAAAGCTTGTGAGTTTTTGTTTAATAAACAAAACATTATTTTCAAAAAATACTCTAAATCTTTGCAAAGATCTAGAAGATTCTTGATTATGTGAAAATAAAGTTGTACATTGTTGTCATCTCCACACATACAAGTTTCAGGGATTTACTTTATTGATGGCATGCTTACAACGACACTGGCTCATAAACTGACATCACACAACGACACTGGCTCATAAACTGGCATGCTTACAACGACACTGGCTCATAAACTGGCATGCTTACAACGACACTGGCTCATAAACTGACATGCGCACAACGACACTGGCTCATAAACTGACAAAAATTGCTTTCGTTGGTTTGTTTGTTATATCTTCATTCTTTATTCTTGTTCTTTCATTAACAAAATTGTAAAACGTAAATGTAATTTTTAACTATAGATTAATTTAAATGCTAAAACATTTCTGTCTTCTTCTGTATTCACCTTTTCTTATTTCAGTAATAACTGGGTTTGCATTTTTCTGAAACATAAAATTAGACAAAAATGTATACAAAGAAATAAAATATTTGAGCTGTGGCATAAGAAGTTGTAAAAGTTTCTAAAATTGAATTATTATTTTTAAAGTATTATCGACATGTGAGACGAAATCTTTGTTTTGTAAAATTGTTATATTTTTAGGTTTATAATTATAGAAGTTATAACCAATGCCCAAACTATCAGACAACTTTTCTAATTTGCTTTTTACAAATAAACAATAACATTACCGGCACAATCTCCTTTAGCACCCTGTGGGCCCTGGTCTCCAGTAGCACCTGCAAAGAATTTTATTTTAAAATATAAGTTTCATTGTAACTGACAATAAGTAAGACAAAAACAAGTCAATTTAAAACAAAATGTTAATGATAATTAGAAGCGAGCAATTGACATAGGTGAAGGTCATGCTTATAGGGAGATCTCATTGTTCTTGTTCTGTTGCATTATCTATTAATAGTTTTTACAGTTATGACTGATGCATGTTAAAAAAAATAATGAACCATCTCCGACATTATTGTTTTTTGTGTGTGAGATCAATTAAACTAATAGTGACACTGATGTACATATTTGATCATGGTCTATGGAGCATCTACTTATACTCTTATCTTCAAAGTCACTGAAAAGAGTGTAGTTTAGTTTTCATGAGGATGGACAGATAAATTTATTAGAAATCTATCTTTTAGTTTTTAATATGGGAATTATTGAAATGGACGAAGTGGTCTCAGAATTTATTTTTAGCATTGCGTGTTATTGTATATAAATATGTAGTGTTTTACTATTTGAAAGCCAATAATAGTTATGGCGACAGTTTTTAGTCAATTCTAGCGGGCTTTTAAAATAGCAATGTTTTTTCTGTGTTATATTTATTCAGCGGCATCGACTTTCTGCTTATAGTTAAATAAAAGGACTACAGAGATAATACACTATATATTTGTTGAATTATTCCTGTTTATCACTAAACTATTACCTTTAGGTCCTTGTGGCCCCTGTGGTCCTTGTGCTCCATCATATCCTAGAATAAAGAATACATTTATTGAAATACTGATGATTTTATTTTCAGATTTATGATACCAGGGGTGGCCCAATGAAACCCTAGTTTGCGAATCTCAAAGGCGTTTTAAATTTTCTTTTTCTTCAAATTATAATTTTGATTTTTTTTCATTGAATTTCGTCGAATCTCGTTATTGTATAATATTTTGTTGCATACCCGCTATTTTGTCTTGTCTATATTTAGGCATTTATTTAAAAATAAGTCTGAGCCTAAATATTGAGCAATATTCTACCCACATTATTACTGTGAACGGTTGCACCAAATTTCACTCCAGCTATGAAAGAGTTGACCAAAGGTTTAAACTAAATTTTAATGTTACAATTTTTTTATGAACACATTTTTATTTCAAAATTTAGAAATAAAACATTTGTCTTTGTTTCACTTCATTGTAAGCTGTAATGTTTTTAAATCTGTTATTGTTCTGCCCGCTGTAGTGATTGTTTCAAATGACAGCCGTGTCTCGAATAGCCGGCGATTCAGTTGAAGATTGTAACAAAAATAATGCGGATCTTATAACCTTAGAAAAATTAGAATGTGACAGTCATAAACCTAACACATGGCCACCTCTGGTTTATACAATGGTTGAAACGATTTTTTTGTAACGATTGTTTTCTTTTTTATAAATATAATTTTTCTACTTGATTAAATTTCTTACCCCTAGGGCCTTGTTCTCCTTTGTCACCTGCAAGATTATTAGAAAAGATAGTTGAATAATACAAAATATTTTAAGGATTAAAAAATGTGCCGAACTTGAAATGCTGATAAATTTTAGACAAAATTTTTTTAATATAAAATGCTAATTTATAGCCAAATGTATGATGCACATTAATATTAAATGTTGACGCATCTAAAATGAGTATTACTTTTGCCAATATTTATAGTTAATGTAGGCTACTTCTTTCTTGAAAAAAACTTTTGTAAACTTTACATTATAAGGCAATAGACTACATCATGAAGTAAAAATATAAAACATTATATATATATAATTCTCTTCGTCGCCCAACCATGCGGGACACCACGTAATTTTTATTATTTCAATTTTTTACCCCAAATTGTTTATTTTTTGACTAAAGTATTCTCCCCTTATAATTTATGATATATGACATAGTTGAAAGCGGGTTCAGTAGCGAGAAGCTTGTCGATATTAAAATATTCTGGATGCATTTGTCAGAGGGTGAACAAAAGGTGTCGGAGACAGAAACATCAAATATCTTAAACAGAAGCCTCTAGAGTCAAAGATAAAACCTTGAATGTCAGAAACAGTGCTCTCCAGCGGAAGTGACAGAGCCTTAAGTTCTCAGCAAGTATCATAGACTGAAAATGATCTCACTATTCATCTACCTAATTCTAATTAAAACAAATCTATGAAGAACTATAAAGGTAATAGTAAAAATGCCTAAAATGAACTCATTGACAGTTTAATGTATTCAGCCTCACCTTTGTCTCCTTGTGCACCTTTAGGTCCAGCTGGTCCAGTAGCTCCTACATGGAAGTAGCTCACATTATTTTATTATAAGCTCATGTAATTTGTATTATTTAGTATTTACTTTTGATTATTGATCAAATATTTATTTGCAAGCTATGTAGAAGAGTGTGAGAAATATTGTTTACCTTTATCACCTGTATCACCTTGTGGTCCTGCACATATATATAAACAAACAAAGTAGTGAATAAATGCAATACATTAAATAGAAAAGAGCTGATTTTTACAATAAATAAGATTTTACTTTAACAAACTTTCTTTGTTTTAAACTTACATTTATCAATATCAACAGAATAGACGCCAGTTTGTTTTGTTTAAAAACATATTTATTGGAATTTAAGAAGTATTTTTTTATTTTTAAAAAAAGATAACCAAAAAATTTTTTGTTTATTAATAAATAAAAAAAAGTATTTTTGTTTATTATTTTACACCCATTACCTTTGTCGCCTTTGTCTCCTTTAGCTCCAGGTAATCCTTGCGGACCTTTAGGACCTGTGTAACCTTTGTCTCCTTGAAGAGAAACATAACAACAGGTGAAACGTTTGGAAGGTTATATACATAGGTAATTTTGACCTTTGTCAGATGGGGATTAGTCGGATTGAACATTCTTTACATGTATCTATTGTCAGATGAAAGATTTGTCATGCTACACATGCCTAAGGTTACCCAACAGCTGCATAATGAAACATTGGTCAGATTAAAAAAAATACTTGTGAAATTTGACATGTGTCAGATTTAACATGTGTCACACTTAACAGTTGCCGGGGATTAAAAACAATCGCCATATTTATCGATTGTTAAATTTAACTAGTGTCAGATCAAACATCTGATAATTTGAATAGACAGGTTAGGTCCGTATACCACAGGGGTTCCAAAACTATTTGTACCTTAAAGCACATTTCAAGTGGGACTATGTGTGGTGGCGTAAATAGCAGTAATGAATTTTAAAAATGTCGCCTCACATTTTAGAAATCAAACGTCTTAAAAGGTTATCAACTTTGAAACCGATAAGATTCATGTTAAAATGCCTTAGAATACGAATATACTTTAAAATTCGAACATCCGGGGTATTTTTATTTTTCGTTTTTGTATTTTATAATTTCCCTTGGCGATTCTGCCATCTTTAAGCCATTCATAACATTTCTCTATGAAGCGGAAGTTTTCAGTGTTAGTTTTCCAACTTTTTTTCTAATCTAGACTGACGCTTTTTTCCCCCGAGTATGTTTTTCATACACCAACAATTTATTCCATTTTTCAACTAGATGACCTTAGAATGTTAACACCAGTAGATGTCTTAATGAGTTGCGACTGGGACGACACCAGAGGCGGCCCACGTTGGCCAATAGTAGCTCAACCTAAGGTTTTTTCGAGCCCCCCCTCCCGCAAATAACACTCTTCCTCGGCAACTCAGATGATCTCGCTAAAGATCTGGCGTACTGCGTTCCCCCAAGCAATGATTCGAAACTTGAACTGTTTGGAATTCAAAAATTCATACGGTTTGAATTTGAGTTTGTTTAGCCACTAATGCAGTCACTTCCGTCAGCTTAAAAATTGCCACCCATTGCGGCCCGCCTCAACCGCCGCCTTCCTGTTATTTACGCCAGCGACTACGGGCGCCATCTACGGGGACGGATGGTCGGGTGCTAAAGCGCTCGACTGTCAACCTGGGGGCAGTGCCGTAGCGAGCTTAACTCGCGCCCGTGGCACAATACCTTTCTACCTTTTTAGTAAACCATACAATATTATATGTAAACTATACCATTTGGCGCCCTTTGTGAGTATCCCCCGGGGCATAATGCCCCCTATTGTCCATCCCTCGCTACGCCTCTGCCTGGGGGAATCCCTGGTTCAATCTTCGGTGAGGACCAATGGATATGTCAGGTCATGGTTAAAGTTTCCGCTATATCTCCCGTGGTGCCTCCATGGCTATTGCACTATGAACTATGGTGGGGATGAAAGTAGGGCACTGCAAAAACCATCCCATTAGTGTTTTATAGGATCTAATAGATTTGCATATCATCCTTACAGTTCTTCACACACACGGTAATCATCTATTTACTAAGAAACTCAAAGTCTACAAGAGATTTTAATGAACTCAAAATGTGTGTAATTAATTTTATGTCGAACAGAGGCGGAAGCTATAAAATGTAGTCTGGCGCTATTGAGAATACTTTGAAACCCCTGGTATAGCATACACAAATCACCTATGACATTAAGCTGGTTGTCAGATCTTGATGCAATGATTCAACATGAATTATTTTTGAACAGGAAATCTTTAATTTTTTTTTCTCGTTATCTAATTGCCATCGTTCTACACTGTTTCAACTGTTTAGGTTTGGTAATACAACTTATTATAATGACAAAAGAAAGATTAATATCTATGAGATTTTACCTTTTTCACCTTGTGGCCCTGTTAGACCACGTTCACCTGATTAAAAAAACAAAAATACATTTATTAGACGTTTAGGTAAACAAATATTATCTTTATGGGAAAGTTATGTCCCTATATAACACTTAGAAAAATGTGAAAAACGTTTCTTTTACCTTGGGGGCCTTGATCACCTTTAGGTCCTGAGAAATAGAAAATGAAGATAATCTGATGTTAGTGTCAATAAAAAGTGGAAATAATCTGATGTTAATGTCAATAAAAAGTGGAAATAATCTGATGTTAGTGTCAATAGAAAGTGGAGATAATCTGATGTTAGTTGTAATAAAATTTTTATTAGCAATTCATAAGGGAGGGATTTGAAGAACCAATGAGCTAATAGAAAAACATTGCAATTAGGTAGATCCGGATAAATGAAATTCTGACATGAAGCGTTTTTAGTCAAGGTTTTTATAATCGCAGTGGCTACGGTTCGGTCCGACCGAACGCGTATTTCTTTTTTTCGGGTACCAGCTTTACTTATTATTGCAGAGCGGCCGAGTCGCTGCACTGAACTATATAACAACATAATTTATTTTTTTTTTCAGAATTTTTTTTTTCAGGATTAGGGTTAGGGATAGGGTTAGGGATAGGGTTAGAGATAGGGTTAGGGATAGGGTTAGGGTTAGGGTGTGGAGCAATATTATCTATGGCTGGTACCCGAAGTAAAAAAAATACGGGTTCGGTCGGACCGAACCGTAGCCACTGCCTTTTATAATACGATTGCCTCACTGAGGCTGAGTAGTTAGAAAAACTGGTTGAATCCATACTATCTCGGCAAAAACAGTTATACATATTTAGATCAGGTTGAAAGAAGTCTATACTTCCGATATATGATCCTATGAAAACTATTGAGATGGATAACAAGAGTTTATGTTTACTCTGTAGCTTCGACAAAATGTTGGATAATGTACGAACCAATGTACATTTTCCAGATCTTAGTGAAAGGTGATTAAAATCCCACAATTCCACCCAGCTTAAAATGGGTACCAGACTTTCGTTGGGGAATTAAAGGCTCCTGGGCGTGGTGCTACCCACATAATCCCTGTATTTGCCTTGGTTAAAGTAACAGATATGCATGTGCCTTGGTTAAAGCAACAGATATGCATGTGCCTTTGTTAAAGCAACAGATATGCATGTGCCTTGGTTAAAGTAACAGATATGCATATGCCTTGGTTAAAGTAACAGATATGCATGTGCCTTGGCTAAAGTAACAGATATGCATGTGCCTTGGTTAAAGTAACAGATATGCATGTGCCTTGGTTAAAGTAACAGATATGCATATGCCTTGGTTAAAGTAACAGATATGCATGTGCCTTGGCTAAAGTAACAGATATGCATGTGCCTTGGTTAAAGTAACAGATATGCATGTGCCTTGGTTAAAGTAACAGATATGCACGTGCCTTGGTTAAAGTAACAGATATGCACGTGCCTTGGTTAAAGTAACAGATATGCACGTGCCTTGGTTATAGTAACAGATATGCACGTGCCTTGGTTAAAGTAACAGATATGCATGTGCCTTGGTTAAAGTAACAGATATGCACGTGCCTTGGTTAAAGTAACAGATATGCACGTGCCTTGGTTAAAGTAACAGATATGCACGTGCCTTGGTTATAGTAACAGATATGCACGTGCCTTGGTTAAAGTAACAGATATGCATGTGCCTTGGTTAAAGTAACAGATATGCACGTGCCTTGGTTAAAGTAACAGATATGCACGTGCCTTGGTTATAGTAACAGATAAATTCTACACTTCATCTGCCCCGATGGGTTTTCATGGCTAAGGAAACTATAGTTTTAAATTCTGGCACTCAGGATGAAAGTAATGCGCCGTATCTCACAGATATTTATCGTGACTTACCTTGAGCTCCCTT
The DNA here is from genome assembly GCA_021962125.1 of Bulinus truncatus. Lineage (NCBI taxonomy): Eukaryota > Metazoa > Mollusca > Gastropoda > Planorbidae > Bulinus > Bulinus truncatus. The sequence continues at coordinate 5,217,614 of JAGDYQ010000025.1, read as the reverse complement.
TTCACCTGGCTGACCTGCAGCACCTGCCACACCTTAAAAAAAAAAAACAACACATTTCACAGATTAAGATATCATTCTAAATAAAAGTGTGGATAAAGAACAACTATTTTCCTATATTTACACATAACTGCAATCAAGAACAATCAAATACCTTTGTCTCCAGCTGGACCTTTGTCTCCTGTTTAGAAAAAAAAACGTATTTAAATTAGAACCAAATAACAGAATCCATTGAAATATTTTTGGTCTTTGATTTTTTTTTATGGAACACATAATTACATTATCAGTAAGGAACTATTTTAGTCTAAAATATGTGTCAAGTTTAAAGTCTTGCGTGGTGCCGGACTATTTATAGGATATGATTTTTGATTGAATGGTGAAACTGTTAAAATGTCTCTTACCTTTGTCACCCTGAGGGCCTTGTGGACCCTGTGGACCAGTGTAACCTGTAGGTTTATGGAATATTTCATTTATTATTGGAAAAAATAACGGGAGTTTCACTAAAAAGCTTCATTGTAATGCCTAAAGTAACTAATGCAGTATACTCTAGTCTAAATGTGCACTCTAGTCTAAATGTGCACTCTACTCTAGTCTAAATATGTTTTCTAGTCTAAATGTGCACTCTACTCTAGTCTAAATGTGCACTCTAGTCTAAATGTGCACTCTAGTCTAAATGTGCACTCTAGCCTAAATTGCACTATAGTCTAAATGTGCACTCTAGTTTAAAAATGTTTTCAAGTCTAAAATACCTTTAGGTCCCTGATCTCCTTTAGCTCCTGAGAAAACAAATTGAACAAAAAAAATCAGTTATGAAATATTTTAATCCGACCCTATCACATCATTTTAAAAATAAATACGTACAATTGTGGACATATTTACTCAATACAATAAACTACTACAATAAAAACGTGTTGCACAATTTAGTGTAGAGGACAGACGGTAAGCACCACAACGCAGTAGCGTATGAACGTTATTGCCGGTTGTGGGGCCGCTTCAAAAGCGCTGTTAAATGTATTAACACAATTCATATTGGGAGGAAGGCGCCCAAAATGTAACTCGCACAGGGCGCCACAAGAGCCACCTACGGCTCAGCCACTACACCAGGGTACATCTCTATAAGGTGACACTAACACAATGAAATATTTCATATATAACATAGACTGTCACATTTCAATGAGCAGAGGAATACAAAACAATCAAATATAAAGAATAATCTCAAATCTTGATAGTCAGATTGTATTTCTTTTTCAAAATAAAATTAAATCGTAAATATATTGTTTTATTTTTTTCAATTAACCACCCTGCTTGATACAGAGGCAATCAAGATTTACAGCCGACGAAATATATTCAAGCTTATTTGAAACAGTTGTTATCTGGGTTAGTGAGGTTAGTCCGGCTCATCATGTTTTATTTATTTTTTGATGCATAAGAATGCATACTGCCATTAACATCAATGTTTTTAATAGTTAAACATTTGATTGTATGCCCTACTTGAAGTAAAGGTTAACTTTTCTAGTTAAACATTTGATTGTATGCCTGACTTGAGGTAAAGGTTAACTTTTATAGTTAAACATTTCATTGTATGCCTCACTTATGGTAAAAGTTAACTTATCTAGTTAAACATTTGATTGTATGCCCTACTTGAAGTAAAGGTTAACTTTTCTAGTTAAACATTTGATTGTATGCCTGACTTGAGGTAAAGGTTAACTTTTATAGTTAAACATTTCATTGTAAGCCTCACTTATGGTAAAGGTTAAATTTTCTAGTTAAATATTTGATTGTATGCCTTACTTAAAGTAAAGGTTAACTTTTCTAGTTAAACATTTGATTATATGCCTCACTCATTGTACATGTCAACTTTTCTAGTTAAACATTTGATTGTATGCCTCACTCATTGTACATGTCAACTTTTCTAGTTAAACATTTGATTGTATGCCTCACTTATGGTAAAGGTTAACTTTTCTAGTTAACTTACCTTTAGCACCTGGGGCTCCAACCTCACCCTGTTTGCCTGCATAGCCTAAAAATGAAGCATAGGTCAACAATGTAACAAATAATGAATTACACATATAATAATGTTCTACATATAATAATGTTCTACATATATTAATGTTCTACATATAATAATGTTCTACATATAATAATGTTCTACATATAACAATGATCTTCAGAGTGTGATTCATAATTGAATTAATTCAGTTTTATTTCTTACCTGCTGGACCAGTTTCACCTTTGTCACCTGAAGATACAATGGCAGAATGTTAATAATGGAAGATTTTTGCTCAATATTATTGAAAACAACATCAAAACTATTATATTTTTAAATTATAATTAAGCGATTTATTAGAGAAAAAAAACACAGATTTCATTAAAGTCAATGAAATACAGTTTTTGCCAAAAAAAACCATTTGTATTTTTTAAAACCTAAATAAAATACATGTTGTTATTGACACACTCAATGACAGTCTCTCACGTGATACTATGATAACAAATATTTACCTTTGGGTCCAGCTGGGCCTGTATCGCCCTTGTATCCTGAAATAATTTTGTTATACACTTATTGTGACAGTTTTTAATGGCACTTGAACATTTCAAACTCTATTTTATCGCATTTTTCGGCATACAAAAAATAAATAAATAAATAATGGGTTTTAAATACCTTGTGGTCCAGCTGGTCCGGCTGGACCTTGTGGTCCTGGAATGTATATAAACAACATAAACATGGTGATATGAAGTTATCGCATCCTAAATATCTATAATATATATATATATATATATATATATATATATGTGTGTGTGTGTGTGTGTAATCTAACTTCACAGGTAGTTTAAATACATTTCAATTGTGTAATAGTTGCTAGGATGCACGATTGAATGCCTAGGATGTCCATATTGTGTTAGTTTATTGTCTGACTTATAGTAAGTACACCTGTAGATTGGTCATTTTTCAATGCACGCACCTGCTGGCCCATAAGCAAGGCAATATTCTTTGGCTTCTTGACAGTAGTAGTCCATCTCAGGTTGCTGTTATAAACAACGAACATGGGATTGTATTAGTACCTAGCTAATCTAATGACAGATTATGTGACTAGATTAATATAAGTTGATCTACTATGTAAAGATATTGACCAATCATAGTTTATTTTGGATCCGTTTACTTCAAGTAACATTCATACAGTTCTATTTATTTGATATCCAGTTAGATATAAGTTGAATGTAAACGTCCAAAATAAATGTTTATTATCAAATATTTAAAAAATACATACTGTATGGCTTGAACTTTATTTTAATGAAATTAATCTTTCATTTATTGATTCATACGAAACACTTTCTCTATATTTATTGACATTTATGTTATTTAACACTTTCTTATATTTCACTGTGCAGCATTTCCTTTCAAAATATTATATTGAACAAATCAAATTAAAAAGCTGAAGATAATACTGTGGAATAATAATGTGTTATTTAGCAGAATACAAATTTAGTTTGTCTGATATTGTATTAATTAAGAAACACTATTATACATCATTATCAGAAATAACGGTGCACAATTCCTATTTATATATAGATGTTTTGGTCTTCATATACAGTAACCAATACACCGCTAATTAAATTGCATATTACAAAAGATAGCTAAAAATATTTCCTTAATCATTATTACCCTCACAGTAAATATCTACAATATGTGATATCATTCATTGCAATACTTCACTTCCTGCAATTAATCTGTTAACGCGTTGCATTGAGATATCGAAGTGATTTATCAAATAACTTCAATTGACATGACATTGTCAAATTTTGCAGATATATATATATATAGATAGATATATAAATAGATAGATTGCACTATCAAATGAAGGCTATTGCAACTACGTTATCAAATGATGCAGGTATACAACATTACACTATCATATATTGAACTTGTACAAACATGACATGAACTGGGGTCACCCCGCATTAGGATATTCTAATTTCACATAGATGAACTCACAGAGAAATAGCCGGCTTGTCTTTTGTTTCTGGTCACTGTAGACTCTGACTTGTTCTCACCACTGGCCTGAGCATGGACACTGGAGGAAGTAGGCTGGTCATTCTTAAATTCAAGGAGTTCCATTGTCTGAAGATTTGTGACGGTTGTTCTAAGTGCTGTTAATTCAATGAAGCAGAACACAAAGGACAGTGTGAAGGCAATAGTCAGACATGCTACCAGGACATACAGGCCCCTCAGATACGTCTTGGCTGAAGGGGTCACCTGAGGGTAGACCTTAGGCTCACCAATGTAGAGTTTCTGAGAGTCTTCCATCTTTTGCAATATACCAGTACCTACAGAAGAAGTAAAATGATAGTTGCAAGTAACACAGTAGATCTCACTGAACTGTGATTTTTTAAATGATTCAATGAATTTTACCTTTGAAGAAAGTTTTAAAAAGATTGTTTTAAAATTTTACTACCGATTTATTTCACCTGTATGATTCGTTTTTTTTTTAAATTTTATTAACCATACATTTTTTTATACTGAGGCTCGTAGGCCATGAGATTGGCTGCCCCTTGCGGTAACATATGTTGTATATGTCATTGTTTATAAATATAAGGTGAAGACAGGTTTTATAAAAGGTGAATACAGGTTTTATTTTAGGTGAATACAGGTTTTTATAAAAGGTGAAGACATGTTTTATTTAATGTGAGGATAGGTTTTATTTTAGGTGAATACAGGTTTTATAAAAGGTAAAGACATGTTTTATTTAATGTGAGGATAGGTTTTATTTTAGGTGAGGACATGTTTTATATATGGTGAAGATAGAATTAAGAAAGAGCCCTTGTAACTTGTTGAATTCTCTCTTGCACACATATTTTATATTAATTAACATTATAAATAAGAACGTTTTTTGATCTTCTGTACAATCAACATTTTACGAAAAAATCATTACTTTTTTTTAAAGAACTAACTATTGCGACTTCTTAAACACAGATATTTGTTTATGGTGTTGTGTTGGGAGTTAATGAAAAAAAAACCAGAATAAAGTACGGTACATGTGAAAATAATATGAAGTTATTCAAAAGTAAACTTACCAAAGTCAATTGCAACCGGGTGTAATGAAACAACACTCTGGTGGAGCTATTTAAACCAGTAGAGATTTTGCTGTTGACATCAAATTATCATAATTTAATCTGTACAGAATAATATTTTGTGTACAATCAGATAACAGTTCAATTTTTGTTAAAATCTCATAATATTGCCCGTAGGCTTATACAAGTCTCTTATCTCATGAAAATGCAAATGTCAAAATTAATCTTTCTCGGGTTAAAATTCGGCCATTTGTCAAAGTGAAGGCCCTATATCAAGAAATATTGATAAGATCTTGATTTTTGAAAGTTATAGTAATTTAGAAGATGGTCTCTGTGTTAGGCCAATGTGGGATTTTCATGTCAATTTTTTTGCATCAGATAAAAAGCCAATAATACAGTTTGATACAGAAATAGAGAAAAAAGTTTTTTGTGATAAACATGTTTTTACCTCAACTACTTCATCCGGTCTAGACAAAGACTGCTTTGGCTACCTGTAGAGCACTTTGAAGTTACGAAGTTTGGTATTTTAGAAAAAAAAATTAGCTTAACTTGTGGTTGAGTATATTTAAGTAACATGGGCTCTTTCTACGCTCGGTTGATGTGGAAGTGGACAATACTGTATTCCATTTGCGATCCCAGTATGTACTGTCTTTACCTTCTGCAATGCCGGGAAATACCGTCTTTTTCATTCTGCTTAGCTGTAAAGCATACATCCCTACTTGAAACTCTAATGTGGATTGCTTTCTTCTGATTTTGAGCAATAAACTGTTGGAATGATGCTAATGGTTGGGTTGATCAAATCATCTAAGAAACAACAGAGTAACATAAGTATAATCAAACAAAAACATAAAAAAGAACAGTGTTTATCCTAATTTAAATAGGTCACAGGTCATAGAGTTCATTTGAATAGAGATACATGTAACTGATAATATGTATTAGGTCATTTCAATTTATCGATTTTTCATTTAACGTTACCTTTTTTTTAATTTATTCATTCTATTTTGATATTTTAGTAGTTTGAAGAGATGATTGGTCATACAGCTGATGATTTTTCCGATAATGTATTTTTGTAAAATTAAAATAATAGAAAACCGTTAAAAATAGTAAAGCCAAAGTTTGATTGATACCATGATGTGATGTTGACATATAGGTGATTGTGGTCAAGTTACCATCAGTACATTTTTACCTTTTGCACTTTGATGTCAATGAATGCATTCAAGAAGACTACACCAATATAAACGCATATACATGTACTCTTAATGCTATTATAGCAATCTAGATAATAAAAACTATAGCGTGTTTACTAAATAGTTTGGGCCTAAATGTATACATTAATATATAATTTGGCCTACAAATAAGTAATAAGTCGATGTATAAATAAACATGATTCTATACAATGATATCAATTTGTGTTTTGTACCGAAGAGACTTTTGAGCATCACTGTGTTTTGACAATTTCGTTTTTTTTTTTTATTATTTTATTCATTTAAATTAGGTCACTCTGAAATTAAATGATTTTCATTTTCGTTTCCGAAATAAAAACCTAGGCTGGCAACATTATGTGTTCATTATATCAGTATGTAGTCCCATAATCTTTTTTTTTTTTAAATTATCTTGGATTAAAAAACTGTATTTCTGTATATATAGCGAGTGATCTTTTATTTAAAATGAATACATCTTCTTTCATTAAAATTCCACTCTGAGGGAAAATAAAAGATGTGTATGTCTAATATGTTGTTTGTTTATCCACTCTTTTGTTTTCTTAGTATTTTAACTTTAGCTTACGTTATAAAGGTGTTGATGATTTTAGTTTTATTATATGGATGTATGCAAAGGAAAAGCAGAATCTGATGTTGAAAACAGTAGGAAACATGAGGTAATAGTAGAAGCAGTGGCGCAACCAGGGGGGGGGCTGAAGGGGGGTTCTAGAGACCCCCCCCCCAGGCCAAATCATCAATACATAATTCATGTTATAAAGTTACAAAAAATACTGTCAAACTGTCTTTACTCATAAAGTGAGCCCCCTCCTCCCCTGCATTTTTTGCTGGTTGCGCCACTGAGTAGAAGATAGCTATCTTTACTTTAAGGAAGGATCAAAAATTAATAACGAAAACAGGGACATGACTTGAACTGCATGTCCTTGTTCATGGTTCTGTATATGGTTCGGACAAGTGTCAAGGCAAGATAACTCGCCAAAAACTATTCTCCTAGGGACTTTAGAAGGAATACCGTCGCCGAGGACACCAACGGAAATGCTGCTTTGACAATATGAAATAATGGACAGAGCTACCAATGATTGAACTAAAGACAGCCGCACATGATAGGCAACTATCTATATAAATAATAGCGGTGTGGGTTCTGCGTTAAATCGAAAGTAAAGAATGAATACAACAGTATTCCAGTGTACAATTGCCAAACGTTAACAATAGTAATTATAATCATGAAAAATTTGGATCTGTCCGAAACCAAACAAAAGAAAAAAAATAACCTAGCCTACTGATCAAACCTATCGTTATATAACTTTATGCAAAGGTTTTGCACGGTACAGCTAGTGGAGAAATATGTCTTTTGAGGTGGGCATGCGTTCCCCCAACGATCACATCGGTTAAGGGTAGGGTGATGATGATGATAATCGCCTTGCCTGATATGTGTTGAAAACAAGACGTTACTTGAGCTTTGTAAGATATGTGTAAAGAAAACTGAAGTTAAAGAAATCTATTTGTATAGATCTCTATATGAACTTTATTAATTCATTTTGTAAGGCTTTGGGCAATAATAAAACCGAGCATATCCTGCTGCCTGCATTACTATCTGTGTGATCCAGGCCAACATATTGAACATATCCTGCTGCCTGCATTGCAATCTGCGTGATCTACGCCAACATAGGCTGATTTTGTTTTGTTGCACTTTATTGATATCTCATTTCATTACCAGTATATGATCTGAATGTATTACATATGTTTGTCTTAGACATATCAACAAATGTAACAGATGCGGTACAAATGGACTTGAACACAAGTTACTGGTCTAAAGCTGGATGTTAATCATTTTTTTTTCGAAGATGAAAACAATATTGATTGCATTTTTTTTTCAGGGTATATATAATACGACATGTCGATCATAAAGAAAGTTACTTAGGAACAAAAGTAAGACCAAAACATGCATAGAGAAATAGTGAAATGGGTTAATCGAAACAGTTATAATTTGTATGTGTCTTGGACATGCTTGACTGAACTTGGTGTGAATGGGTAAGGGAGAACAGTGTTGTAGAACACACGTGTGAGTCTGCTTATTCTGACTAGACCTATTCAGCTTGACCATGAAAGTTAAGTAGTCAGTTGATGTAGAGTCCAGTTTGGACTAGGTGGGTGTGTTTTTTTTTAATTATTTATGGACATTTGCTTTATGGACTGGATTTCAGGAGCTGTGAGTTATATTGATATGTAATCCAAATTGACGTTGAAGTTTTCTTATCAAATAAAATTATCTAATACATAATCGGCTAGCCTGGCGTACGTGTGTATAACTTCCGCGGCTAAAAATAGTCTCACTCAAGGGGAGTGAATTCTTGCTTGGCTAAAAATAGTCTTGGGAATTCCAAGTAATGCGAAAATTATGTAAAGTTGTAAAGATGGTCAAAGGGATACAACTCAATTATAAGGAGTCACTCGCCGGTCCGGGTACCGGGCCTTTGATCTAGTTATAAATAAAGATTGTGGCATTGGCATAGTTGTTTTGTTTGCTTGTCCAGGGAGTAAAAATTGTTATTAAAAGCCCGTGAGATATTGAAACCGAGGCAGATAGATCGATAGACAGACAAGCAGACTGACGCAAAGATCTACAGAAAGACAAACGTTGGGAGCCAGAGCATGTTGAGGTCCTGGAAGAAGAATCATTTGGTATCCCTGATGGAGGATTATTGTGGGAGCATTGGAAGAGAGTTTATTTATGGGACAAAAAGGCTGCTTTTACAGTCTTTAGGTAAATGATCGTTAACAGCTGAGGTACTGCCAAGCCCTCAACTGTTTAGAAATGTTTCCCTTCTCTGTGGTGGATCTGACTGTTAGCACAGTGTTCCCAAACGTGGTAGCATACCTCAGGGGGCACGTGAAGAGTTTGGCTGGGGTACGGGCTGAGAACGTCGGGTAAATATTCAAGGCTTAACCGAAAGCAATGAAATTAAGGAAAACTATGACCGTTAAAGCATTGTATACATCAACATATTCATAACATTTCTAGTCCTTCGTGTGTCAGGATGTGCACACGAAATTAAATAATAAATAAATATATATATATCTTGTTACTTCAGAATAAAACAATCCATAAGAGCTATTTTTTATTTTATAGTACGAATTGAAGGGTTTTCTAAGTCGTCATTTTTTATATTCAGAGCGGTAAAATTGCGATGACGTAGACAGAAATTGTTTTCCCTATGGAAATATTTTGATGACGCCATTCATTGGAATTTACTAAGAGAAATAATCGGATTTTCCATTTGTATATGCACTTCTTCAGTACTTTTAGTCTCATAACTCATTCGCATTTGAGAATTAAAAACCTCACTAGCTAGTAGAACATCTATTCACGAACTAAATGTTAATTTGGCAAGATATAAGTGGATAAATAAAGAACGATACGGTTTTGTAGTTACGAAGAATATCTTCAAACATCTTTGGTTATTTATACACCTTATTTTATTGTAAACCTTATTGTTTTGTGTCTTATTCATAGATTGCATTTCTTTAATAATTTTCATTTGTTCTATTTCATGACTAAGTCTGCCTCTTGTGCTGGCTTGGAATTAATTTTAAAAAACTTATTAGTTTAAGTATGTATCGTGATATATAATAATATAATATCACTCGTTTAATATAATGGGGGAATGTATTTTACATAATTGTGTTTTTATTTTGAAGTTATGGGAATAGTGGATGGAGCTAAAGAAAGGCAAACAGCTTCTAAAAATCCCATAATTTGGGCCTTAGTGTAATAGACGATATGTTTTTTAACATGAAATTACAGAAGTGCACGTTAAACTGCTCGTTTGACCAAAAGATGTTGTTCCCATGGTCATTCGCGACATTTAGGTTACTTTCTTTTACACTTTTAGTCTATTATCCTATGACTTTCGTCATCTTTCCAAAAGTACACAATTGAAATTCTGACGGGAACCCTGTTACGTGTGTACATGAACGGCTCAGCTGCCTGCATTAAATAAAACTGTCGGCGCAAACATACAAAATTATAAACAAAATACATAATTAAAACTACCAATCAACATGCCAATCAGGAAAAAACCAGAAAAAATTTTAATTGTATTCTCATCAATCTGTTTTGACAATAATTAACTATGAAAAAAACGAATGAGCACAAGCTTACCTTCAATTTAGTTGGTTAATAATTATTAATTATTACAGAAGATTCATTCGTCTCCTGAGGGTTTGAGTTTGATAAAACTATTGTGTGATAGACTCAAGTATTTTCAAATCAGAAATTCTTTCCTATCGTAATGTAGAAACTGTACTTCTTATATTGTTCATATTACTACTAAAAACTTCGTTTAACTTCGACATGACACACCATTCAATTTAATGAGCTGTTTAACATAGATGCTTTTACAGGACCTTCAAGACAGACCCCCCCCCCTCAAAATATAACATTCCTTTCTCCATTTATCTTACGTTCCAATGAAATGTTCAAGATTTCATTAACATTTTTTTTAATTTGCACTACAAAACCCCCGGCCTCAATAAATTATATAAACAAAAAAAGAAACACATCCCCTTAATCCTCCCACGTTTCGTAATGTGTGAACGGTCCCCAAGACGAATAAAAGATTCTCACAAAATAATTTCAAAAGTTTTAATTTATTGTTTACATTAATTGTGATTTGTTACTAAAGGTGTTTGCAAAAGTCTCCAGTGAATGACAACATTAATGACACGTTTATCAACAAAGATGTTTTACAAATTTCATCTAAAATTTTACGACAAAATCAGTTCTCCTATGTCAACAATGGTGTTTGTAGTTGTTTCCCTGCGTCCCAGCTCAGAAGGTGTTTGTTATTTAGGTTGTAGGAAAGCATGACTGTGTTGCCATAGGGATTTTTAAATACGAGTTGTTTTAACGTTTGAGTTGTGTTCTTCCATAGGTCTCTCTCCTCGTCTATAGACGACCTCAGCCTGTTGTGATGACGTATGGTGTACAGTTTTCCGCAGACAATGAAGGCGTTTCCTTTGGAACCGAGTGCCACATCCACATCAACAGACTTAATGATGTCTAGAGTAGTCTCGTTCAGCAGGGCGACTTTGATGTTGCTCGAGGACTCTGTGCTGTAGATCATCCATAGTCCGTTCTCGTCAGCGTTGAAGTCGACAAAAGAACTCTCTGAGCTGTACAGGTGTCTCTTGATGCCTTGTGTGGTTTTGTAAACCAGGTCGGGAATTTCTCTTACTTTAGTGACCTGTCCTAAACCTAAGTCAAGGCCCACTATCTTGGGCTCACCAGACCACTGGTAGTACATTGTACCGTTATAAACTATGTGACCCGTTCCATAATACGGGGAACCTTCTACAGTTATGACACGGCTTACCGCGTGTTTTTTAAAAGTGTTCATGTTTGCGAACTCTTGGATGCTGGTTCCTTCAAGATCATTTGTCAACCAAACTTTGTTTGCCGTGAAGGAATTGGGTTTTATGTCCACCATCCATGATCCGAATGTGCTTGAAGATTCACGAAGATACAAAGGCGTACCGATATTTTCAACAGAACAGGCTGAAGTAGAATAGAAATGAAACATTGTTAATAGATTCAAGACCTCATTGGACAGATCAAAACACAGAGTATATATTTGATTAACGACGTGTTGGCATTTAGTGAACTTAAATATACAAATAATGTTATTGCTTTCCATAAATTGATCATTGTTTAGTCAACGATAGATAACTGTTTCAATTCACTTTCTGTGTTATAAATATTGAATTGTAAAGCTTTATAAAATATATCAATGAAATGAAGACATAAGGATAAAATAGAAACTTATGTCATCTCATCTCATGTAAAGTTTCTAAAGTACAGTTTGGTTTATCCCCTCCCCCTTTTAAATCCCCACCGGCCCCAAGTCTGTATTTGACATGACAGTATCACGGCTGTATTTGACATGACAGTATCACGGCTGTATTTGACATGACAGTATCACGGCTGTATTTGACATGACAGTATCACGGCTGTATTTGACATGACAGCATCACGGCTGTATTTGACATGACAGTATCACGGCTGTATTTGACATGACAGTATCACGGCTGTATTTGACATGACAGTATCACGGCTGTGTTTGATATGAGAGTATCACGGCTGTATTTGACATGAGAGTATCACGGATGATTTGGACATAGGTGGAGTTAGGGGGGTGTATTTTTGTTTATTCTATTTTTAAATAGAGTTGATAAAATTTTCTGGCTACATTTCTTTTCTTTATTTTATTTAAAAAGTCGAACATTTTATTTTATTTTTCTTGTCAATTATCTGTTTCAGCTATAATCTAGTTACATGCTCTAATAAAAATTGAGAATTTACATAGGTATTACTGTTTACTTTGTTTCTAGTTTTACCTTTTGCTTTAGGTGGGAAGGTTGGTTCAGGTGTAGTTGTGGTAAACACTGGAAAATAATGAAATATATTTAATAATAAATTGTTTGTTTACATTAAAAAGGATAAATGAAACTTTTCAAAATATAAGTTAAGCATAAATACATAAAGGACTACATAAAGGACTACATAAAGAACTACATAAACGACTACATAAAGGACTACATAAAGGACTACACAAAGGACTACATAAAGGACTGCATAAACGACCACATAAAGGACTACATAAACGACTACAAAAACGACTACATAAAGGACTACATAAACGACTACATAAACTACTGCATCAAGGACTACATCATGTACTTCATATTTCCTATATTCACATGTCTCAATCAAGTTCCAAATTTAATTAGCCTATTTATGTGCCCTATTTTTATAAACTGTCGATTAGTTTCTCTTTCTGTTGAATTTGTGGATTTGTGGGTTTGACCTTAAATCTTGTAACTCGCTTTTGGAGCGTTCTAATTTATTAAGAAGCCTCAAAGCTGGCACACTTGTAAATTCTGCATGACAATACACGATTATAAAAATTTCGATTGCTAGAATTGACATTTTGTAGAATTACGAAGAGAATTACTTTTTATAAATTCTTTATGGAAAAAATTCGCCTTTTAGATTAATATTACAAAAAAGTATTATAACCACAGAGCATATATACATGCTGAAAATATTGAATTTTTTAAAGCTTTAATTTGGACTTCAAAATTAGTCACAAATGTGCAGCACTATCAAGCTCAATATTTCACAACTATAATACATACAACTATAATACATACAACTATAATACATACAACTATAATACATACAACTATAATACATACAAAAAAAAACATACATTTAAAAATGTAAAACGTGAGTGATTACATTATACTGACCTAAATATATATAATTTTATTCCGATATATATATATATATATATATATATATATATATATATATATATATATATATATATATGTATATTGTAATGTTCATAAATATTTATATAATTAACTACTTTTTTATATACTTTTCACTGAATTAAAATTTTTTTGTCTGTCTGTCTGTCTGTCCGTCATCATCATAGATCTCAACAACCATAAGTCCTAGACCCATGATGTATATATCATTTTGTAGGTCTTGGCCTGCCAAGAAATGAATTTTCTCCATTTCGCGATCTGACTTCTGAGGGCCGTAAAAGGGGGCTTGTAAAGTACCGTTTTTTTACTATATAAGCTATATTAATAAAAGAGCGTCCTATATCTCAGCAACCATAAGTCCTAGACCCATGATGTATATATCATTTTGTAGATCTTGGCCTGCCATGTGTACATCAAAAGTTCATTTTGCGATAGGACCTCTCAGGGCCGGGCTTCATGGCTCCTAAGGGGCTTATTTATTATATATAGATTATAAGCTAAACAAAGGGGCGAAATCATAATTTATTTGTGTAACAGTTATGCAACATGACTTACTTCCCTTACTTTTTATAAAACCCATAATCAATGACAACTTTGCAGCACAGCTCAATCAACCAAAAGTCATCATTTGTTGGGACTTCAATCAAGATTCGCAACAAACTTCAACATTCAACTACTTTCACCAAGATTGGCAACAACAATTTATCAAACAACAATTGACGGAGTTTTCGGACGATTAAATAACTACAATTTAGAATGTTTCAATTATGAGTCCTATTTCAGTGACCACAAACCACTTGTAGTTAGATTTAAGAGAAAATATTTTTTTTTCAAATATAAAGAAACGTCTTTTTAATATCTTTTTTCAGATATATGCATTACACAATTGAATTTATAAACATTTCCAAAATTGACAAATATTTACAGAAATATAGCATACGTACTGATACATACACGAAAATGCGCTAACACGTCCTGTGTCCTGTATGGAGCAGGCTTAAATTGCTTGTTTTTTAATTTTCATATTTTTTTGCCCTTTTCTTTATATCAGTCTATCACTATCAACTTAAACAAAAGTCAAAGTTAACTGCATTTTTTGTTTACTTATATACTGAATTTATCTTTTTATTAATAATTAAAAACATAATTTATATTTAATGTGTATGCTTATTTTTTTTAACTTAAAAAGTAAAATCAAATATAAAACTAAATTATATTTCTTTAATGTTAACTAATTTTAAACTTTGTCTCAGAATTTTTTAATTTTGCAAAATTGATTTTATGTACTTGTGTTACGTATGTTAAGCGTGAAACAACTCACAACTATGAATGAACTAGAAACCTTCTTTTGCGTATCTTACCTGACTTTTCCGGTATGTGAAAACACTGGACTGAAAATAAAATGATCGGTAATGAGTTAAATGTATATATCTATCAATATCTATATATCTATATCTATTAATCTATCAATCTATCTATCTATCTATCTATCTATCTATCTATCTATCTATCTGTCTATCTGTCTATCTGTCTGTCTATCTATCTATCTATCTATATATATATATATATATATATATATATATATATACATTTATTATTTTAATTGCAATAACGTTAGACAGAAAGAGATACACAATGAGTAAGACACAAGGATAGATGGACATTTTCAAAGATCTAATAAACCTATTGACATAGCTACATGCACACAATTCTATTGATGTGTTGCCCATTTTATAAAGCTTTACATACAATTTATAAATGAATAATATTAGGGTCAATCTATCAACCTACCAGGACAGGATCCAGGTTCACCTTTGTGTCCTTGTGGCCCCTCGACACCTGAAAAAAAAGTCGTACTAGTAAGCCTTACCATTGTAAATATACTATGTAGGCCTTTGTGAACCTTGTGGTGTTACAAACATGTTTTGATGTTTTCTCATTCTAGATAATTATAACAACTGTGTTCATTGAATATATTTCAGTTTCAAAACATTTCCGTCTTTTTAGACGTTATTAATTTCGTTATGTAAAGGAAAGTTTTTGAAATCCGATTTAAGTCTAAGCCAGTCACAGATCCTGATATTAAGGTTGTAAAGGAGTTTCAAATCAAGTGCTTTTTTTTTCGCTCTTTATCTGAAATTTTCATTGAACAATACGTAATATGAACATGGAAATAACCTGTACAGAGTGGAAACGTATCATTTCGGACAGTTTGAGCAGTATTTCTCAAAATTTAACGTTTCGCAACTCACTTTGAAGACAGTTTTGATTTAGTGACTTGAAAGAAAGTTTTCCGATCCACCATAAAAAATAAATATTTTTTTTTAACAACCTGCTGAGAAAACAATCACGACGAAAGAGATAAAAATCTTTCATTCATTTATTTATAGATAACTTCAATTACAATACAGATTTAAAGTATATAGCAATCATAAACATAGATTTTTAATCACGCAATTGTAGGTTCACGATTATTTATTTGTAAATTTGAATTTCTTCCAGACCCACATGTGTCGCATCCCACAGTATGAGACTCACTGTTATAGATTATTAGGAAACCCATTAACAACAAGACATGGTATTTTTTTTGCTTAGTCCCATTGACTGGACTCTTAGTTTGTCGTTACGTCCATACAACTTTTATAACGTTTTTGAAGAAAATTCAGAGAATGTGCAAAAACTAAACGAAGAGCAACTAAGGACACGGAAATTCCAAGGCTATCCATCACCATAGTAAATATTAGTTTGAGAAATTACAGAGAATGCCAAGAGTATTAAAAAGATAATCTGTAGACATAATAAATAAATATTTTGAAAAGCACATATTTTAATAAACAACTATTCAAAGTGTAATTTCTTTTTTTTTCCGGAAAATCATTTATATGATGTGACAATCTATTGATACATGTTGTTTTTCACATAGTGACATTCATATATTGTACATCAATTAGCGACATACATATGTCGTATATCTCTTGGTATCACACACCTGGTAAACCTGGCGGTCCTGGGGTACCATCTGTACCATCTTTCCCTGGGTTACCTGGCAATCCTTGTGGTCCATCAAGCCCTGGTGGTCCATCGAAACCGTCGGAACCTTGCAGTGTAATGAGGATGAAAATATAAATATATTTATCTATCAATTGATCCATCTCTATATCATTCAACCTATCTATCTCTCTATTCATCTCTCAACTTCTATCCATCCTTTAATTTATCTATCTATATATTTAATGTGTTGATGCATATATCTATCTATCTATCTATCTATCTATCTATCTATCTATCTATCTATCTATCTATCTATCTATCTATCTATCTATCTATCTATCTATCTATCTATCTATCTATCTATCTATCTATCTGTCTGTCTGTCTGTCTGTCTGTCTGTCTGTCTGTCTATCTATCTATCTATCTATCTATCTATCCTTTAATTTATCTATCTATGTGTTAATCCATTTCTCTATGTATCTATCTATATATATTTATAATCCTTTTTTTATGAGACTGTACTAATTTTTAAAATAAATATAATGACACAAATTCACGTAAAATTGTGTTCGCTGGTAAATAACTAGACCAGTACATAGTTGGATGGTGCACTGACCAAAATATCTACATACTTACATAAGGATTGTAATTCTTCCTGGATGTAATGTTGTTGTTTTCAGATATTTAGAGTCAGATATTTTATAAGTAACAAAAACTCACACTTATTGAATAGTTTTGTGTAATGTATAGTTCTACTTGTTATAATAGATCTAATATCTAAATCTAATTCCAAATAAAATATATCCATACATGTAATACATTAACGTTGTAAAATACATCCAATGTTTAGTTCAACCATTTTACATAAACCTCTAATAAGTTCCTTTATGTTCTAATTATATAATATTATAGATCTCAATCGTAGTTCTAATTTCTTTAACAATAAAACCTACAAACATACAAACAGTTGTACTAATCTTATGAAATACACCCAGTGTGCCATTCTAATGACTTTATAAGGACAAGTTATGCATATTTTTACTTACCTTTCAGGATGCATCTTTTTTTAAATTGTCCCAATTTTTACAAAATAACATATTGCTAGTATTGGAGACCTATCTATCTATCTCACCGGTCGGGGAACTTTTTTAATCATTACCCAAAAATATTTTTGTGTAAGTTGATATTACCCCATAGCAAATTAAAAATATATACTTTTTACTCACAAAAGTTTCATTTTTACCCCCAAAAGTTTCATTTTTACCCACAAAAATTTCATTTTCGCCCCATTTGGGGAATTTACACCAGTAGCCCGATCGCTGGTCTAACTGATATAGTAATATCGGTCTCGCGTCTTGCCGGCATCTCGATTCGATAATTTTTTTTTTTTTAAATCTACAGTATTGAAAAGTTTTGTGGTTTTCAAAAATTAAACCCAAAGGCCAAAATGTGAAACAATTCCATTTAAATATGTTTTTTTTTTTAAATTTCTACAACATATTGCATCTTTAAATTGTAATGAAATCATGGAAAATCGGTTCTGTCCGAAACCAAAAATAACCTAGCCCGCTGATCAAACCTAAGGGAATATAACTGTGCGCAAAGGTTTTGCAGGGTACAGCTAGTATCTAATTGTATATTTACCTTGTTCACCTGGAATAGACAAACGTTCAATAAAAATGTTGAATTATCTTGTATTTATGACATTACAAAAACATTATATACCAGATATTGTACAATACATCAGAGAACTCCTAACAGTCTTATGTCCCCCCTCCTCTAGGACTATCAGTGTGGTGGTGTCTCTAGATCATTCACTTACGATATAGATACACATGTTTACATACGACTTAGTAGGGCAAAGTGCACGGAATGTTCCATGTGTTTAGATTGCCGTAAGATACAATAACCTCATGGAACGAGTTTTTTTTAGGAAATATTATTATGATTTACGTATCACATTTACGTATCACATATTTAAGTAAATTAAACTAATATTTCTTTAAACCAAAAAAAGCATATCAGTGCAGATGAAGCGTAGATATCATTTACGTATTAAGGAATTTTCAGTAACTAGAACAACGCCCAGTCAGGCAGGGTCCCGGGATCGAATCTCACTGAGAACAAAGGGACTTATTCAGGTCCTGGTTTAAGTCCCCAAGTCATTCCAGCTTTAAATGGGTACCTGACTTTAATTAGGGGGAGTAAAGGTGGCTGGGCCCTTATTATGCCGAGGTTACTGCAACAAATGAATTCTACACTTCATCTGATCCGATGTGCTCCTTGGGGCTCAAGGGAACTTTTTTTTTAAAGCGCTCAGTCGGCTTTATTTTCGCCATCAAAAGTCAGGTACCAATTTAATGCTGGATTGACTTAGGAACTTTCACCATTACCTGAAAAAAAACTTTTTTTTCCTACCTAGGATTGAGTTTAGTTTTGTAAGTCACAATTTAGAAAGTAGACCGTGTAACAGCCATATTAGTAATATAAACTTTATGTACTTTATTACAGACAACATTGATATTGATAGCTTGTAATAGATTAACTATGTAATAGATGAACAGTGTAATAAATGAAAAATGTATTAATAAACAATGCATAAATGAAAAATGTATTAGTAAACTATATATAGATGAACAATGTATTAATGAACTATGAACAGATGATCTTTGTAGTAAAATATATTTAATTATATTTTTTTAAATTATTTTTTTCAATAAATAGCTAGCAGTGATTTACCTTTTTCCCCAGGTAGTCCTATAGAACCTACAAAATCAAAGAACGAAAAGAAAGATGAAAGTACTATCGACTTCATCAATTTATGTCTGGTTGTGCGTAGTATTTAAGGGTCATACATCGTTAAAAATAATCACTTTACGTTGGGTAATTTACTCTGTACCTTATTCTAATAAATTCATTAATATAATATTCTTTTTGAATGTACGGCTAACTATTGCAAGAAACAAAAACAAGCAAATTTATAAATTAGCATTGACAAATAATGAATGGAATCTTGAATAAATGATTTTTTTTCATTACTTAAGTGGGGACAAGTTCATTTATATTTTACTGTCCCATCCGACCTGAGCGAATCCCTCCCCCTAGCACCCCCCTCATCTTTATATATGAAGCTGTGAAAGCATTTTTGAAAAAAAAAAATATTTGCATGTGCATGGTTTTAGATAATTACTTCTTTTTTTCTAACCGTCTGGGTCTGGCATTGATAATCCACATTGAACAAATTAAAGACTATTTAACAAAAATAACAAGTTGACCTGGAACCCTTGTATTATTGGTGGTATGCAGTGGCGCAACCAGCAAAAAATGCTGAGGGGGGCTCACATATAGAAAAAAATGCTGGGGGGGGGGAGGGGGGCTAACATATAGAAAAAAGACAGTTTGACAGTCTTTTTAGTAACTTTATATAGTAAAATATGTATTGATGATTTGGTCTGGGGTGGCTCAAGCCCCCCCCCCTGTCCCACCCTCCGGTTGCGCCACTGGTGGTATGAATTATAAGAAAGTTTTCAATGTATTTATTTATTATTTGTATGTCTGTAAAAATAATTACAATATTGAACCTTTATCAATCATGGTTATGTATTACCTGGTTCTCCCTTCAAACCCTGAGGTCCATGTGGTCCAATATCTCCTTTGTCTCCTGTAAACATAAAAGGAAATTTAGGTTTAATATTTTTTAATAGCTTTTAATATTTTTTTAACCATAGTGGAACTATTGTAAACTTTGTAAAGTAAGTAATTTGCTAATATATATATATATATATATATATATATATATATATATATATATATATATTTCTTTTTCTGACTTAATGGGACAGTCTCAGTTTTGATACCATCGGGGGACATTTTAGAAAATGCTCAAAATAATTAATATCCTATCAATGATAAGTTTTAAAAGACCTTTTATAACGTATTTGATGTCTACTTTAAGATAATAGATTCAATTTTAATAAAAATAGTTGTTATTAAAAGATATACGTTTATACTGCCACTCGGGGGACGCCTTCAAACGTAATTCGAGGGAAACGCCAGATAACTAGTCTCTTGGAAGACACTTGTTCAAAGTCGTTTAACTCAGCTATTATGAAATATTTTGTAAACTGTTTTTCTCAAACGCACTTATTGACATTAAATCAATTATTTAAATATTGTTTTTAATTAAAAAAAAACAACTTAATTTAACATTAGTTTTAATCATTTTTATTACTAATTGTACACTTTGTTTTAAGTACAGGCCTACTTTTATTTTTTTTTTTTTGAATATCTTTTTTAGTTTTAAGGAACGTTAAATAAGAACACTATTTTTATACCATAAAAATTTTTAGATTGATACACTTTTTTATGACTTTTTGTTAATCTAATATATTTGCGACTTTGGTGGACACATATATGTTCCCTAACCGACGTCTCCCGTCTTATCGTCTATCAGGCGATTTGTGTAGTGCAAAATATCACTTATGCTAGACACCTTTGTTACGAGTGAATAAAAATAACTTTTTATAGACCAAATTAAGTAATTTATGTCACTACATACATTACGCTACATCTATATCATATAATGTTATGCTAAACGAATTATTAAGACCTTACACTATAACTTATAATGTTATTGCAGTGACCATTGTTAATAATAATTTCACGTCAGCACATTATACAGACTTCTTATATTAGCTATACGTGTATAGACCTATTCGTTTATATTGTAACAATAGAAACGTGCAGCCTTCAATGTATACACCCATTTGACCACAAGGGATTTGTTAACAAGATTTACATGACTGTCCCCAAGTCCACCCAGCTTTAAATGGGTACCTGACTTAAAACTGGGGGAGTAAAGGCTGCTGGCCGTTGTGTTAACCACACAATCCTTTTATATGAAGAGGTTACTGAAGCAGATGAATTGTAGGCTTCATCTGACCCGATGTGCCCCTTGGGGCTCAAGGGAACTTTTTTTTTACAGCGCTCAGTCGGCTTTACTTTCGCCATCAAAAGTCAGGTACCAATTTATAGCTGGATTGACTTAGGAACTTTCACTATTACCTGAAACATCCTTGTTCCCTATCTAGGATTGAGTTTATTCTTTAGTTTTATAAGTCACAATTTAGAAAGTAGCCCGTGTAAGTAGCCCGTGTAAGTAGCCCGTGTAAGTAGCCCTTGTAAGTAGCCCGTGTAATAGCCATAACAGTAATATAAACTTTATGCTCTTTAATACAGACAACATTGAAATTGATAGCTTGTAATATATCAATTATTTAATAGATGAACAGTGTAATATATGAAAAAAGTATTTATAAACAATGCATAGATGAAAAATGTATTTATAAACAATGCATAGATGAAAAATGTATTAATAAACTATGTATAGATTAGCAATGTATAAACGAACTATGTATAGATGATCTCTGTAATAAAATATATTTAATATTTTTATTAATTATTTATTTACAATAAATAGCCAGCAGTAATTTACCTTTTTCCCCAGATAGTCCCATCGAACCTACAAATCAAAGAACGAAAATAAAGATTAAAGTAGTTGTCACGGGTTGTGACTAATCTGTCGAAACCATCCCCTTTACTCCAACCCTTAACTTAATAGTATTACTAACGTT
The DNA here is from genome assembly GCA_021962125.1 of Bulinus truncatus. Taxonomy (NCBI): domain Eukaryota; kingdom Metazoa; phylum Mollusca; class Gastropoda; family Planorbidae; genus Bulinus; species Bulinus truncatus. Next base: position 5,195,374 of record JAGDYQ010000025.1, on the reverse strand, counting down.
AAGATGTATATTATACCATGTATAATAATATACGTTCCCGTTCTCAAGTCCCCCCCCCCTTTTTCCCCACCCCCGTAATTACGTCATCGGCCAAGTGGACAGGAAACGGCGAAGGAGGCAGTGGTTAACAGAAACACGTTACATTCCTCGCGGGATTATCCCTGGTCACTCGGCCCTGGTCAATTGCCAACAAAGGGGATGGATGTACAGTTACTACTGTCTATGTCGGTATGACGTACTTCTCCCCCCCCCCTCATCTAGGCTCCACCCCCTAATTTGAAAGTTTGAAATAAACAGATATTATATTTGATTGGTTAGGGGTCACGTGGGAAAAATGAGATGAGGAATGAAAGATAGATTCGTAGACATTCGACTGAGGGTCCTAGTGGTGACCGATCGACTTTCGAGTGAGAGTTCGATTGTTGTGTCTCTGAGTGAGACAGAGAGAGAGAGAGACAGAGAGAGAGAGAAGGGTGATCTATCGAGAGAACGTCCCTTTAATTCTAGTCATTGATACTGGATTAATCTTAGACATTTTTGGATTACTTTGCTTGTGATTTTAAAGGCCACCAGATCTCTGTTACGGACTGGTGTCTCTGTAAATAGATATATTTGTCGCTGTACACACTTGTGGAATTGATTATTCGTCACTTGTTATACGTTTAATTGTTGGTGAGACTGTGTGTGGTAGAAACACAAATACAAATACGAGTCATCATTGAGTCAGCCCTCATACTCTTAGCAACAAGCCAAGGGCACCCTCAAAGGGGTCCTCAACAGTAGTATGAAATCCTTAATTTATTTCTAGTTGTGCTTAGTAATAAAGTGTCATACATCGTTACAAGAATCACTTTACGTTGGGTAATTTACTCTGTACCCTATTCTAATAAATTCTTTATTATAACATTCTCTTTGAATGTGCGGCTAACTATCGCAAGAAATAAAAACATCGAGAAATATTGAATGAAATCTGGAATAAATGAGGTTTCATTGACTTAGAAGTGGGTAAACTTTTATTTATATTTTGCTGTGCCATCCGACCTGAGCGAATTCCAGCCCCCCGCCCCCCCTCCTTATATATGTGGCTGGTTAGTCGAATGTGAAAGCATTTTTGAAAAAAAAAATTGTTATTTTCCTGTGTATGGTTTTAGATAATTACTTCATTTTTTATGACCGTCTGGGTCAGGCATTGATAATCCACACTGAACAAATTAAAGACTATCTAAAAATATATTGACCTTGAATGCTTCTATTATTGGTGGTATGAATTATAAAACCGTTTTAAATGTATTTTAATTATTATTTGTGTTTCTGTGAAAATAAGCACAATATTGAACCTGTATCAATCATGGACATGTAATACCTGGTTCTCCCTTCAAACCCTGAGGTCCATGTGATCCAAGATCTCCTTTGATTCCTGTAAAGGAAATTTAGGTTTAATTTTTTTTAATAGCTTTTAATATTTTTTTAACCATAGTGGAACTATTGTAAATTATGAAAAAACAAGTAATTTGCTAATATATATATATATATATATATATATATATAAATATAATGTATTTACTCTAACAATAATTTTTTTTTTCAGTAATCTACCTGGAGGTCCCTTAAATGTCTCTATCAGAGATAAACTTGAAGCTAAACTTGAAATATTTTGATGATGGGCATCGTCCCCTGAGAATAATATCAAAGTAACAAATACAGGTCAATAGATAGTTTTTTTACGAATAACATTTACTCAATAAGATTGAAAAAAATCACTGTTTAATCTCTGAATTTGAATAGCTAACATAAAGGTAATAATAATTTGCCACATGATAGTTGAGTTACCTGTTTCACCTTTCTCTCCTTTATCACCTGATTTACCTGTGGAAAATCAATTTTAAAAATGTTCTGAAGTAAAACTTCTGAATGTCCCACACAGGGTAGCCGAAACGGACGGGGAACCGTAACACATCGGAGGCTATTGTTCTTATCGGGCCCTGTCTTCAGGGGCCTCCTTGTGGTACAGTTTTATGGCGATTTAACAAATGACTTGCTAGGGGGTTCAAGTTGGTGAATATCGTCAGGGGCCCATCATGAGATAGAGGTGGCCCTGTCCAATATATGGTCTCCTACTGAAATCTTTACAACTTATACCGTTGCCCGAATGAAATTATTATATGTGATACTTCCACACTCCTGTGATGTAGTTGGCTGTTCAAATTATCTTAAAGACTTTGATCAATAATCTTTTACTCTTTGATAAGTTATAATATATCTATACGTCTTTCTTTCCTCAATTATCTATAAGTATTTAATCAAGTATCTTTAAGTATTTGATCAATTTCAGATGTTAGTAATACAGATGAACTAGCACATCAGGTATTCTATTACCTGGCGGTCCGTGAGCTGCACAGTATGTCTGAGCTTCTTTACAGTAACTTTTAACGGCAACTATCTGTGAATTAAAAAAAAAAGAGTCAAGAATTATATTATGGAAGCGAACGAAAGGAACTAAATAGTTGATATTAAACTGTCTTAAAATCAATTGTATACACATACACTGTGGTAAGCTGTATGAACCCTGATCTATATTTTGGCTTACCAATAGTTTTATTTCCTGATCTCCTTTCAACTAAAGTCTCTCAATACCGGAACCTGTTTTTCATACTTTTTTTGGGAATACACGTCAGATCTAGGTAAATAGTTTTACCTTAGTTCACAGCGACTACTGGGGTTAAATTGCATTATCACAACTTTATTATTGATTTGAAAACATAAACAATTCTCAAAACCGATAGCTGACTTTCCCGAGAATACACTCGGTATTTAAATGTAGCTTATTGGCAATATATTGTAAATGAGTTTATATAATGTCTTTGGATAGTTTTAGTCCGTTTAGTTACAAAACAAGATATTCTCATGCAATCTACAACATCTTTTATTTTGTTTTGGTTCCGACTGAAGTCTGAAATGCAATTACTTTGTATATAAACTATGATAGGTATATTTTTTACACGAATTACTGTACGTTTTTTCCCGTCATACGGAAGGGGATGGGGCATCTCAGGTGCTTAAGATATCGGGGGGGGGGGTGGTGGCACTGGTTTTTGTAGAATGTTTAAAATACCAGGAAATGTGCATAAACTGAACATGATGATTAATTCTAATTGTGGTCCAGAAGTACGGAGTGGGAAGTAAGGGGGATGTCTACTTATCTATTTATAGATTATGTTTATTGATATCACTATTGAGATAACTAAAATCATTCCTGCTACTATTAAATGTTACGCATTATATCAATACACGAGGGCGCCAATACAAATCTCGTGAGGACCACCGCAGCAAGGGGAAGGGACCTGTAATTAAAAGGGCCCTCAGCCGAAGAGCGACATTTGTTTTACGAAAAATGCTTCGGCGAAAGATTTGTGTAAGGGCCCATACAAATTGTTAGTGACGCCTTTGTTTTGATATGCGACCAGATAGTAAAGCAAAATAACCGAAATAGGAATAAATTAGGTGAAACCATTGTCATCATTTGAATAACGTTTTCTACCAGTCAAGACCATTAAATTATGTGTTTACTAACACTTTACGGGTTTTTGGCAACAGAAAGATTATCACTGGCTAAAGATTCTTTTCAGCGAGTGAGAAAATAGACAAACAAGATTAAAAATGGCATCATGTTTCTCAACAAGACAGAAAAATGTGACCTAGTTAGTACATTCTTTCAACACAACGTACATGGCATACCGTCTAGTCACTTAACATAGGTTACAGGTTAGTCACTGAGATGATACTGGTGTAAACACATATGGTTCACTCTGTCAACATGACAAAGATTTTATTGTCTGTCTTATATAACACAGTATGTCAACAAAGATGTTATTGTCTGTCATAGATAACACAGTATGTCAATTTAACAAAGATGTTGTGGTCTATCATAGATAACACAGTATGTCAACTTAACAAAGATGTTACTGTCTGTCATAGATAACACATTATGTCAACTTAACAAAGATGTTATGGTTTGTCATAGATAACACAGTATGTCAACAAAGATGTTATTGTCTGTCATAGATAACACAGTATGTCAACTTAACAAACATGTTACTGTCTGTCATAGATAACACATTATGTCAACTTAACAAAGATGTTATGGTTTGTCATAGATAACACAGTATGTCAACAAAGATGTTTTTGTCTGTCATAGATAACACAGTATGTCAACAAAGATATTATGGTCTGTCTTATAAACACAGTCTGTGAGCCTAATAAACATAAGGCGGGAAAGATTTGAGTATTTTTTTTTTGGAATTATTGAAAAAACTTAATGTACATTGTGGTTTTAATAAACCATCTAGAACTCTAATTGAAATAATTCAAACACTAACGTTAAGGGATTATACCAAGAACTGATATATCAATTTACTTCTCAGAACTGTAAATGGATTAATTCATCAGTTAACTTCCTGGAAATCTAAATAAAGTAATACATTCATTTACTTACTGGAACTCTAGCAAATGAACTCATCCAAAGCCAGTCATCGGCAGCACCTGAACCTTCAATAAAGTTGGCATGTCGTTTGTGAATGTCTTGTTTTACTTTGGTTTCCTTATCCACATCATCAAAAACAATTTCTTCTTCAGGAGTAGAGATTATCAAGTCATCTTGTCTGTGAAACTCCACGAAATCTTTCGTGTGGGTCACTGTGGCCTTAAGTGTGGCCAGCTCAATATAACAGTAGATGACTGAAACGGTCAGAGCTACTAGAAAAACAGACATACAGTAGACTAATCTAGACAGACACTTGAATTTATCCTGCAATGGGCATGGCGTTGACTGTTTTATTGTTCCAGATTTATCTAAGTCATCCATTTTATCTCTATCTATTTAGCGTGATTGAAGCTTTCTCCTGATATACATTGAATAAACACAATAAAGTGTTTTCTAATAATGAAAGAAAAAAACAACACAATTTTAGGTTAAATATACCCAACTCTTCTGTCTTCCAAAATGAGGGGTTTGCGACTTTTTGAATCGCAGTTACATTTTGGTCTTAAATTGGACAGAAGGGCTGGGCCAATAACTGATCGGTGGAGTGTTGAAATGAAATATTAATTTAATGTAATCGATTCACGAACTGAAGATTTCCCCACTTTTAGTCTGCAATATAGGACATGCATAAAATGTTGGTAATATTTGCCACGGGTCCGAATAACAATCAGACTTTATTGGGACGGGGTCCGAATAAAAATCGGAGTTTATTGGTACCTTGGTCCGAATAGTCACTTCGAATTTATAAATAATAAATATAAATTCTGAAGTCTTTAAAATATTTTTGTAATTTTTTAAATAATGTATCATTTTACTATTCGCTAATTTGATCATTGATATAACTTTTTATTACTTATGAAAATGGCGACTAGTGAATACTACGTTGAAAATAATGATATGATTCTGGATGCACTGAAATGGTTTGTTTTTAGTTAAACCGACAATGCGTATAATTTACAAGTTCCTGACTATGGGGGTGAACGCGGCGAAATTTGCATAACTTTTTATCAGCGGCATGTTTGCGTGGCGCAATTACAAAAATGTTTGCCTCGTGTGATACTATCTTAGTAGGGAGCCGAGCCGGGAGCCGGAGCCGAGCCGGAGCCGAGCCGAGCCGGGAGCCGTCAAATTTGTGGGAGCCGGAGCCGAGCCTGAAAAAAATATGGCTACTCCGCAAGCCTGCCTATCATGGCCATTTACGATGTACTCCTGTCTCGTAGATGTGCTTGTATTCTAAATAATTAATATTTTGTTGTTCACGATGTCAATGTAGAGAAATATTCCAATATACACACAATCTTCTGATACATTATTCCAATATACACACAACTGTCTGATACATTATCCCAATATACACACAACTGTCTGATACATTATCCCAATATACACACAATTGTCTGATACATTATTCCAATATACACACAATCTTCTGATACATTATTCCAATATACACACTATCTTCTGATTCATTCACGATTATTTAATACTTTATCATTTTTCTTCTTGATTTAAACAAACTTTGTTACCATTTCATAAACACATTCTCTAACAGAAATGTTGTTTCAGCTATAAATCTTTTTTCTACAACATAAATCAGATGTCTAGAATATACTTGCTAACCGAGTTACTCATCGACTTTAACAGTTTGACAATCAGATGTCTAGTATATACTTGCTAACCGAGTAACTCATCGACTTTAACAGTTTGACAATCAAATTACTAACAGCCTATTCTCTCATGACAACACCTTGACAATATTTTACATTTGTAGCTTATCAAATAAATCTATAATCAATCAAAAAAAAATTAAGCAAAGTTCTCCAAGTATTGTCAATATATTGAATATAGATTCAAAACGCTCAACAAACAAAGCATGTTTACGTGTTACAAATTGAGTGTTTAAACATATATTTGTAAAGTTTCACATAACGATATATTAAATAAACCAACTGTGCATACCGTTTTTCACCACATTAAACAAAAGCAACCTTTTTTTGAGACTTACTTGTGGTATCACTAATATATCCCAATATCAAAACATGTGTATCTATTTGAGCTGGTAACAAATGATAAAACTACGGTACTGTCAGACAGTTGTGATCTTTTCTAATTCTGAAAAGGTCACTGCATTATCAGTGATTCCAAAGTTTTCGTTAACTCAACTAAAAAAAACCGGGACAGGTTGGAGAATTTTTCTTTTAAGAGTATCTGTTTTCCACCCTTAAGTGTTTTAAGAGAAAATCTTGAAGACATATTAAATGTTACATTTTTATTCTGTGTGAAATATTTAATAACTAGTTGCAAGTACCCGGCTTTGCCCGGGTTTAAAATAAGGTTTTCTGTTTACCTTTTGTTTTCTCCCTACCCCCTCTCTCCCTCCCCCTCTCTCTCCCTCCTTACCCCCTCTCTCCCTTTCTCTTTCCCTCCCTCTCCTTCCCTCCATAACTCTCCCATCTCCCTCCCTACCTCCCTCCCTCCTTCTCTCACCCCGTCCCTATCTCTCCACCTTCCTCCTCCCCCCTCTCTCCCTCCCTGCCCCCTCTCTCTTTATCTCTCTCTCCCTCCCTCTTTCTTTATCTCTCTCCCTCCCCTCTATCTCCCTCCCTTCCTTTCTCTTTCCTTCCCTCCCTTTCTCTCCCTCTCCATTTATCTCCCTCCCTACCACATCTCTCCCTCCCTTCCTCCTTCTCTCCCCCTCTCTTCCTCCCCTGCCCCTCCTTCCCCTTCCCTCCCTGCCCCCTCTCTCTTTATCTCTCTCCCCTCTCTCCCTCCCCTTCCTCCCTCCTTCCCTCTCCCTCCCTGCCCCCTCTCTCTTTATCTCTCTTCCCCTCCCTCTCTCTGTACAATTAAACGTCAAATTACGCTTCTTAAATAAACAGAAAACCTTATTTTAAACCCGGGCAAAGCCGGGTCCTTTCAGCATGAAAAAAAACAACAACAACAATATTTTATTTTTTTTTCCGTCCCTTACCCGTCCGTTCAATTACAAGTTCACTTGGTGCGCGAATACAGGGAATTCCCTGTGCATTGATATCATCATCAGGAAATGACGTCACAGAGGATTTTTATTTATAGTGAAGGCGATCCCATACCGTGGATACTTTAATATAGTAAAATACTAAAAATATTAATTACAATTAAACTTCCCATTGAGATTGTATTAATAATGTTAATAATGTCACAGAAACATTTTAATTAACGTATTTCGGTTTATTAAAGTGCACCTTTAATTTTAATTTTCTGAATACATAAAACGATAAGTAAATAGATACAACTATTGATTTCACCATGTTTACAATTGGAGTTTCCGGAAGTTACCCCTCTTTTTAAAATGTATCATCAGGAAATTAAAAATGTATCATCGGAAAATGACATGGCGTTCCTATTATCGATAATATTTTAAAGTACTAAAATAATTAATTACAATTAAACTACCCATTGAGATTAAACGAAACATGTCCTATAACCTTCCCCATGTAATTATGTGTACGTGTACCAAGTTTCACGTTTTTTGGTAGTCTGGATCTTGAGTTATAAGGGAACAGACAGACAGACAGACAGACATCAAATGCCTCTTATAAGTATAGAGATTAATAAAAGTGCACTCATTATTAGGTAATCAACGAAAACGGGAAATTAATTTAAAAATAAAACTTGATCTCAAACTCTATTTTTTAACTCTCATTTTAAAATTTCTTTTTTTTTAACTTTTTTCATTAATACCAATTCTATTTTGAGAAGCGCCTCTCCCTCTGGTCAGATAACACAGATTCTTTTTCATGTAGGCCTACAGAAAAGTATTTGCCGTTGACCCGTTTTTTTTAAAACCAAATTTGATTTGTTGCTTTTCATAATGTTTATATACTCTCTTACACAATGATATTCTTTTATAGTGATGTTAGTATTGTGAAAAATAATTGTTCAAGGCTTCAATATAACTTCATTTAATTCATTAATCAACAAATAAATGTAGACAATACAACATGGAACTCTAGGCGCTAGAATATTACGTGGCTCTAGGCACTATATTATCAGGTGGCTCTAAGCGCTGGATTATCAATTAGCTCTGGGAGGAGAAATATCATTTGGCTATAGGCGCTGGAATATCAGGTGGGTCTAGGCGCTGGAATATCAGTTTCTCTAGGCGCTGAAATATCAGTTGGCTCTAGGCACTGGAATATAAGGTGGCTGTAGGCGCTGGAATATAAGGTGGCTCTAGGTGCTGGAATATCAGGTGGCTGTAGGTATTGGAATATCAGGTGGCTCTAGGCGCTGGAATATAAGGTGGCTCTAGGCACTGGAATATCAGGTGGCTCTAGGCACTGGAATATCAGGTGGCTCTAGGTACTGGAATATAAGGTGGCTCTAGGTGCTGGAATATAAGGTGGCTCTAGGTACTGGAATATCAGGTGGCTCTAGGTAATGGAATATCAGGTGGCTCTAGGCGCTGGAATATCAGGTGGCTCTAGGTACTGGAATATAAGGTGGCTTTAGGCGCTGGAATATCAGGTGGCTCTAGGCACTGGAATATCAGGTGGCTCTAGGTACTGGAATATAAGGTGGCTCTAGGTACTGGAATATCAGGTGGCTCTAGGTACTGGAATATCAGGTAGCTCTAGGTACTGGAATATCAGGTGGCTCTAGGCGCTGGAATATCAGGTGGCTCTAGGCGCTGGAATATATGGTAGCTCTATGCAAAGTCTAATTTTTGTAGCCATAAGACTAAATGTGTAATTGCTACTGCCTGTGAATTTCGGGCCCCTAATAATTTTCAAAAATTGATTCCTTTATTGAGGTACTATGATTATCTCTTCTTGCTGCCGGTGAATAAAGTCATGGCTAGAGACTGCTTTGTATTTTTGGATGGGGGTTTGGAAGCTAGTAAGCAGCCTAGCTTGCCTACCCATAGAACTTCTCTAACTATAGATCAGGGGTCGGCAACCTACGGCTCGCGAGCCGCATGCGGCTCTTTCGATGTCAATTTGCGGATCTTTCGATGTCAAATTGCAGTCTTCCACTTCCATGCGCAAATAATAATGATTATATATCTTTATTTTCAAAACTAACCCCTATAATAAATACATTGCCGGTAGTCTCTCAGAGTAAATTGTGGAGAAAATATAGCAAATGTTGTTCAAAAATGCTTGGAAGATTGTGAAATCGATATAAATAAAATCGTTTCCATAGCAACTGATGCAGCCAGAAGTATGACAGAAATAAGTAAAGGGGCAACAACGCTTCTTCGTAAAAAGTAAACCACGAAATGTTTTTCACTGCATAATGCACCAAGAGGCACTTTGTGCCCAAACATTTCAGGCCGAAATAGTTGAGATCATGAACTTGGTAATTAAAATTATTAACAGCATTTAGGCAAAAGCACTCTTACATCGCCAATTTAAGGAATTTCTTTAAGTAATAGAAATCCAATATTCTGACCTACTTCTGCACAATAAAGTGCGATGGCTTTCCAGGGGTAACGTAATGAAACGATTTGCTTCTGGCTTGAGTGAAATAAAAACATTCTTTAAGGGAAAAGGCTTTGTACATCCTAAATTGGAAGAAGAAAAATTTCTGCACAAAAATCGGATTTCATGGTGGAAATCACAAAGAAACTAAATGAGCTAAATGCAAAACTGAATGAGCTAAATGTAAAACTGAATGAGCTAAATGCAAAACTGAATGTGCTAAAATGCAAAACTGCAAGGAAAGGTAAACTCAGCCCATGCTTTGCTTGTTCGTTTTTAAGTCCTGAGGAGTGGTAAATTACTTCATTTTGAAAATTTGAAGCAATATCACGATGCAAACAATGCAACTATTGACACGAATTGCTTCAGTTTGGTTATAAAGAAGATGAATAATGGATTCGCTGAGAGATTTGAGCAATCCACTCAATACAAATGAGATCAACATTGAGCCATTTGAAACTGATGCCGGTTCGATTCAAATGCAATTGGTGGATTTGAAAACCAAACACTCGTGGAGTGGCAAGTTCACAGATCTCAAGAGCAAGCTAGAAGAGTTGGAGGTCCAGAAAATCATGCACGTTGCGCTGCATAAGTGGACAGCTCTAACTGAAACACCGCGACTTGAGGCACTCATATTAGACGCATAGAATAGTCTTCCAGAATGCTACAGTGTGCTGAAGAAGTTGGAATTTGGAGTGCTGACGATCTTCGGATCAATATATTCGTGCGAGCAAGCGTTCTTTTGCATGAATATATTAAAAAGTAAAGTAAGAAGCCAACTAACAAATACAAATCTAGAGGCGTGCTTAAAAAAAAACCCAGTGTTGAGTCAGAATTAACCAAACTTTTAAAAAGCATGCAATCACAATGCTCCCATTGATGTAACTATTGTTGCAATCTATTAAAATCATTTATTTTAAGTTTAATTTTGTTATTTGAATAAATATTTTTTCGTATTTAAAGCCATTTATTTTAAATAAAAAATCTAATTTATATACCTAATCCTAATCAAATACCGTAACATTGAATCAACAGTTTTTGTGGCTCTTTAAAAACTGAGAAAATTGAAAATCATAACTTTTGGCTCTTCCGTCTCAAGACATTGCCGACCCATGCAATAGATGATCAACGTTGTCTGGAGTCAACCTGGGACTAAATCGGGGTGTTACGTTATTATTTTCAAATATGTAACGTTAATTTTTCTAACTAATAAATATATCAACGCCAAGGCTTGGTATATGAACACAACAGATCTAAACTTTAATTGCTTCTAAACATAGGTGAATATATATGTATATACAATATAAGTCCTTTGTCTAATGATGTCTACTTAAACAAATGTCACTACAAGTTTACAACTAACTCTTAGAATCTTAGAACTATCTACACTACTCTACGTCTAACTCATATGACTGTCAGCACCTACTAACTCAGATCACCCTACTAACTCAATTACTGCCATTCACGTATTTATAAGGTCGGGGCGAATACGTTGGTGCAACGTTTGGGGGGGGGGAAACGACGATGTCTGTCACCGAAACGTTTGGGGGGGGGGAAGAATGTCAGTGAAACGATTGGGGGGGGGGGGAGAAGGCGACGTCTATGAAACGAATCTACACAACATAGCGGTTGGAACCTTGACCCTGTGGTGAACTGGGGTTGGTGGGGGAGAAGGGCAATTCTACACGTCACATACCTCCCTCCTTTCCAAGTTTTACGTAGTAAAACAAACTAACAAACATTATTATAAAAAAGTCTAGTGGGGAACAGTATTACATCACATTGAAAATGGTATGGATGTCAAATCAAACATGTCTAGACTACTTGTCAAGCATCAAGCATAAGTCAATGTAATATAACGTAATACATTTTAATAAATTACAAAACTTAATAAAGCACGAAACAAAAAAAACATAATGAATGCAATGTTCTATAATACAAACAAGTTCATTCTGTTACTGGCTTGTATTGCTTTTTGATGTCTTGGTTCAAATAGGTGATGTCGAACGGGAAAGACGAAAACGTTCCATTGTCTGTAATAGTCACTCGCTGGTGAACATGCGGTCGAAGTGACATTAACTACACCTCTTGTGATAAACGTGTCAATGTATGAGGCGTGGTTTTAGTTTTGTCTGTTTCATTGATGTAAACTGTTGATGACGTTCTGCATATCGTTGGTAACAGGAAATTATTGAGTGCGTCTTTGACTGGGTTTACGCTTGAGTGAGGGGCTACACGTACAACAAATGTGATGAGGTGAAAACAGGTGAAATTAGATCGTTGGTAAGAGATAAATGTTTAGGCCCTCACAAAGGTGGCGACTTGAACTTGTATAACGATATGTAGGTACTGGTCTTTGTTAGTCAGCCTGTGAATAACTAGCTGTGAAATTTTAAGGGCATATTCTTTAGAGGTGGGGGGGGGGATATTGAACATATTATCTCAGTATCTTAGTGCACGAGTTAAAGAAACATGACATCTAAACTTACCGTGTAACTTCTGGACTTAGCTGATCATACTTAATTCAGTATATCTATCTAGTGTGACCTATATCACTTACCTTTGACATCATATTCTTACTACTGTTATGGTAACAACATCAACTTATAACTTAAGGTTTAATAGACATTCTACTTAGTAATTAAAGCTATAAACTCATAGTCTGCTTAACTTGGGTTAATTTATATATTTCTGGCGTAATTCCTATTATATTCCGCAATTGTAGAGCAGAACTGTTCTCTGTGACCCATTTTACAACACTGTCTACAAATAACTTCATCTACATGCTTTGGACAGGCCCTAGACTTGTGGTTGTGTAACCCACAACGAAAACAAATGATTGGTTTTACACTACGGGTACTACTGTGCTGTAGGTCACTGAATCTAACTCTGGGCTTGTGTTTGTAATTTGTCCTAGTTTGCCTGCTATTTCTATCGTCTTTGATCTCCACAACACTATTACCTATAAAAAGGTCTGTAATGAGACTGTCAACTACCTGTGCTTCCACTCTACCATTAAAATAGATTGTCTGTATGTCTATTTCTGCTATTGGGAAAGTTGTAATTTGTCTGTCAAAGCCTCTACATTTACCAAATCTGCCAGTGTATTGGGAAGGTCGAACTAAATATTTCTTAACTAAAACTGTATTACACCCTGAATCTCTTAGCACGTCTACGCTATTATGTCCTACTCTACCTTTTATTACTGTCAAAGGCTTGGATGGCTCTAATGTACTCATGACGTCATGAACCCTGTCTCTCGAACTACTTCTACCTCTTCCCTGATAATTGTCTCTACGGTTGTCCTCAGGTGACCTATATTGTCTATTATTATGGTTCAAAGGACAGTCCCTAGCAAAATGTCCTTTTTTGTTGCAGCTTCGACATATTAATTCTGTTCTACCTGCCGGTCTATTCTCATTTACTCTGTTCTGACTATGTCTGTGATGGGACCTGCTTGTGTCGCTACTAAAACATATAATGTCCTGTATACCATTTTCTACTGTAGTTGTGGGTCTATCAGGGTGAGCGGTTTTATATTTCCTTATTAGGTCCACAGCTGTCTCTGCTGTCTTTGGTCCCCTTTCTAAAATGAATGACTTCAATTCAGGGTGGCAGGAATGAATGGCCTTGTCTAACAAGAAAAATGTCCTAAAGGCTTCGAATGTCCTTTCTACCTTAGCATATTGTAGCCATTTATCCAAGGCAGTACCTAATTTGTCAAAATATGTCTGGGGTTCATCGTCCTTTTGTAAAACTGTCTGATGAAACGCCTTCCTAAAACTTGCTTCTGTCTGTCCATATGTCCTTAGAAGCTGTTCTCTAGCTACCTGGTAACTGTCCTGGTTTAAACATATCTTAAGGGAAACGTCACTAGTAAAAGATTTACCTAACAAGTACGTCCATTTGGATTCGGGGAAGTCGAGTTCTCTCATGTCACGCTCGAATTTAGTAAGGAAATTGTCGATCGTTGTCTTCTGTTCGTCAAATAGGTGGTATTTATAGTGAGCTATTCTATTTGCAAGACTATGATCTATGGTTGACATTGGGGTAGGTAGAGGGGTGGGATTATTAAGCTGGCTATCCCTTAACTCTTTCTCTAATTCTAACTGCTTGATTCTTAGCTGGCTTTGTGTTATGTTGAAAGAATGCCTAGCCTGTTCTCTCTCATGTTCCTTATCTAATCTAGCCTGTTCCTTCTCATGTTCCTTATCTAATCTAGCCTGTTCCTTCTCTAACCTAGCTTGTTCCTTCTCATGTTCCTTATCTAATCTAGCCTGTTCCTTCTCTAACCTAGCTTGTTCCTTCTCATGTTCTTTATCTAATCTAGCCTGTTCCTTCTCTAACTTATCCTGTGCCCATTTCTCTAATTTTTTTGTCTCTATCCCTAATGTTTGTCCTAAGGTAACGAAATGTTCGAATGATGACATTCTGAGTTATGAATAATGATTTACAAACAAATTGAGTTACCTTGACTTACCTTAATATTAACTTCAACTAAATAAGGATAATGAAATACTTATTATCTACAATCTAACACACAAACTAAGTAAATTTCTGCGGTACAAATACAATACGAAATAAATAAGACAAAAGGCAGAGAAAAACTGATAGTAACAACAAATAAAACAATACTGTCACATATACACAAACTAGACAGTAACGACCTAACAAATAAATGTTATGTAATCTCTCCGAGCACCGCTTTTAAACACTCCGTTACAAAAGTAACAAAGATGTACTCAGTGAGAGACTACCAACAAAATATCTATAAGGATTCAAAATAAACGAGACATTTGATTGTGCACTAAGATAAAATTTAAAAAGAAAACTTATCTGGTTTTAAGAATATATTAACACAGACTGACTGACTCCTCTCGTCGCCTTCTCTCTGCTCTCCTAGATTATATATGAGTCAGTGTGACTCCTCTCTTGGCTGCTGCAGAGTCAGTGTGACTCCTCTCTTGGCTGCTACAGAGTCAGTGTGACTCCTCTCTGGCTGCTGTTGAGTCAGTGTGACTCCTCTGTTGGCTGCTCTCGAGTCAGTGAGACTCCTCTATTGGCTGCTGAGTCAGTGTGACTCCTCTATTGGCTGATGAATCGGTGTGACTCCTCTCTGGGCTGTTGTTGAGTAAGTGTGACTGCACTGTTGGCTGATGTTGCTGACTTACATGAAGATTCCAGAAATATCTTTGGGCAGGCTCGCCAAATGTTACGTTATTATTTTCAAATATGTAACGTTAACTTTTCTAACTAATAAATATATCAACGCCAAGGCTTGGTATATGAACACAACAAATCTAAACTTTAATTGCTTCTAAACATAGGTGAATATATATGTATATACAATATAAGTCCTTTGTCTACTTAAACAAATGTCACTACAAGTTTACAACTAACTCTTAGAATCTTAGAACTATCTACACTACTCTACGTCTAACTCATATGACTGTCAGCACCTTACTAACTCAGATCACCCTACTAACTCAATTACTGCAATTCACGTATTTATAAGGTCGGGGCGAATACGTTGGTGCAACGTTTGGGGGAGGGGGGGGAAACGACGATGTCTGTCACCGAAACGTTTGGGGGGGGGGAAGAACGTCAGTGAAACGATTGGGGGGGGGGGGGAAGGCGACGTCGATGAAACGAATCTACACAACATAGCGGTTGGAACCTTGACCCTGTGGTGAACTGGGGTTGGTGGGGGAGAAGGGCAATTCTACACGTCACACGGGGCTTATGGTGGGTCTTACCGTTGCCGCGTCCTTCTAGATGACATCAGCGGTACTTTTTTGGACGTGAATGGGTGCCGCAATTTTCAATCTATCTGAGGCCCCACAATTTTCAGTCTGTCAGAGGCGCCACAATTTTCATTCTATCAGAGGTGCCACAAATTTCAGTCTATCAGAGGCGCCACAAATTTCAGTCTTTCAGAGGCGCCACAATTTTCAGTCTATCAGAGGCGCCACAATTTTCAGTCTGTAAGTGGCGCCACAATTTTCAGTCTGTCACAGGCGCCACAATTTTCAGTATTCAGAGGCGCCACAATTTTCAGTCTATCAGAGGCGCCACAATTTTCAGTCTGTAAGTGGCGCCACAATTTTCAGTCTGTCAGAGGCGCCACAATTTTCAGTATTCAGAGGCGCCACAATTTTCAGTCTGTCAGTGGTGCATCAATTTTCAGTCATCAGTGGCGCCACAATTTTCAGTCTATCAGAGGCGCCACAATTTTCAGTCTGTAAGTGGCGCCACAATTTTCAGTCTGTCAGAGGCGCCACAATTTTCAGTATTCAGAGGCGCCACAATTTTCAGTCTGTCAGTGGTGCATCAATTTTCAGTCATCAGTGGCGCCACAATTTTCAGTCTTAAGAGGCGCCACAATTTTCAGTCTGTCAGTGGCGCCACAATTTTAAGTCTATCAGTGGCGCAACAATTTTCAGTCTCTCAGTGGCGACACATTTTTCAGTCTTTCAGTGGCGCCAGAAATTTCAGTCTCTCAGTGGCGCCACAATTTTCAGTCTGTCAGTGCAACACAAATTTCAGTCTGTCAGTGCACCACAATTTTCATTCTGCCCCCTGGCTCCATTAACACTATTAAAAATGCATATGTGAAAGGGAGGGAGGAGAGGAAGTACTTATTTTTATGGGCGTTGGACGATCGAAAACCTGAGAATGACTATAGAATGACTGAAACTATTGGGTCAATAGTAAATAGGGACTATTCTGGAAACTTAAAGGGTTAGAGTTCAAGCATCGATGAAAGCCGGGACCTTTCTCGTGTCTGTAGGATGCCCTAAAGTCCACCCAGCTAACCACTGGGTAAACGACATTTGATGGGGAAAGTAAAAGCGGCTAGGCATTAATAGCAGTGGATACCGAAAGAGATATAACTTAACCCCACCCTTACAAATATTATAACTTTTGTATAAAACATATTCGGGCATTCTCCACCCTAACCTATTTATATGACATTACCTTTTTCCATCTATTCCATGTTTCAAAGGAAAGTTAGATATTTCGTTTTGATCTGCGTGTTTTATATTTGAGATACAAAACTAATGTAACCTCTGACCTAACTAGATACTTGATTGTAGACAAAAAAACAAAACCCACCCCTCTTCTTTCCCCCACAAACCCGTGCGTTAAGTGTTATGTAAACGGTCCCCATGACAAATAAAAGAATCTCACAAAATATTTCCAAAATTTAAATTTAATATCTAGATAACTTGTCCTTTGTTATTAATGGTACACACACTGTAAGTTTATATAGTGGAAATCTCCAGTAAAAGACATCATCAATTGTCCTTTATAAACCAAAGTTGTAAGAATGGCTTATTTAAAGGAAGTTTACATTTAACGGCATATCAATTCTCCTTTATATACAATGGTGTTTGAAGTTGCTTATTTCCATCCCAGCTCATAAGATGTTTGTCATTTAGGTTGTATGAAAGCATGACTGTGTTGCCATAGGGATTTTTAAAGTAAAGCTGTTTTAATGTTTGAGTTGTGTTCTTCCATAGATCTCTCTCCTCGTCAATTAATGTCATCAGCCTGTTGTGATGACGTATTGTATACAGTTTGCCGCAGACAATGAAGGCCTTTCCTTTGGAACCGAGTGCCACATCCACATCAACAGACTTGATGATGTCTAGACTAGTCTCGTTCAGCAGGGCGGCTTTGATGTTGCTCGAGGACTCTGTGCTGTAGATCATCCATAGTCCGTTCTCGTCAGCGTTGAAGTCGACAAAAGAACTCTCTGAGCCGTACATGTGTCTCTTGATACCTTGTGTGGTTTTGTAAATCAGGTCGGGAATTTCTCTTACTTTTGTGACCTGTCCTAAACTTAAGTCAAGGCCCACTATCTTGGGTTCACCAGACCACTGGTAGTACATTGTACCGTTATAAACTATGTGACCTGTGCCGTAATAAGGGTATCCCTCCACAGTTATGACCCGGCTTATTGACTTGTTTTTGAAAGTGGTCATGTTGACGAACTCTTGGATGCTGGTTCCTTCAAGATCATTTGTCATCCAAACTTTATTAGCAGTGAAGGAATTTGGTTTCAAGTCCACCATCCATGAACCTATTGTGCTTGAGGAATTACGCACATACAAAGGCGTGCCGATCTTTACAACAGAACAATCTGAGAAAATAATAGAATGGAGACATAGTAAAATGATTCAATAGCTAATTTGACAGATTGTAACACAGATTATAAATTATACAGAAAGATTACACCCCATATTGGCTACTGGTTAACTCAATGAGACCATTACTTATAAATTGATCATTGTTTCTAGAACATTTTTAGTCTATCGTAGAGAACAATTTCAATTTTCTGTCTGTACTTTATAAATTCTGTGAATCGTGAAGCTTAATAACAAATTTTCTTTCATTGATGAATGAAATAAAGAAACGAAGACAAATTAAGGTAAAAACTTATGTCATATAAAGTTCTTAAACTACAGTTTCCCCCGACCGACTTTTACATCCCGACCATTGCTAAGTATGTATTGGACTTGACAGTACCACGTCTGAATTGACATAAAAGTACCAAGTCTGTATTGGACATGACAGTATCACGTCTGTATTAGACATGATAGGACCTAGACAAGACTGTATTGGACATGACAGCACCACGTCTGTATTGGACATGACAGTACCACGTCTGTATTGGACATGACAGGACCTAGACAAGACTGTGTTGGACATGACAGGACCACGTCTGTATTGGATGTTACACTACGGCTTTAATGGTAACTGACGTGTCGGAGAAATCAAACTGTTTATTATATTTTTAATTCGTGTGGGAACATTTATGTTGATATAGATTAATTCAATGAGTATCAAACCGAATAAATTAATTTTTGTTTTTCATTTTTTTTAGAAAGTGGAGCATTTATATTTTTAGTCACTTTTTGGGTTGAGCGATAAAAATAAAGATAATTTTAATTCAAAATTGAGTATTGTACTTTGGAATTTTTATAATTTTGTCTCTAGACCTTTTGAAAAAGGTGGGAAGGTAGGTTCACATGAAGTAGTGGTAAACACGGGAAACAAATGAAATATATTAAATATTTTATGTATGGTTTAGATAAGAAAATTTTTTCAATACTAGAACGACGGATTATTTGAACTACCTTTAACAACTGAAGCGGTCATTTTGACCACGGTAAGCAAATAATAAATTATGTCATATAATAATTATTTTTATTATGTGTAACAACCAAAGAAACAATATCTATAGATCTATAAACAGTATTTTTCAAAAAAATATACGTAAGTCAGGGATGGGCAAAAAACGGCCCTCGGGCTGCATGGGGCCCTTCGGAGTATATTATGCGGCCCAAACGCCATTCCTATGTCGATGTTAATTCTCTTTGTTTAGATTTTTCGCTATATTTTTGAAATTTAATTTGAATCTAGTTTTAAAGCTGCAGAATATTAGAGCTGCTTGACCTATATGCAGACTATGACCTGAAGGAGAAGTTCAAGTCAGTTCTGGAGTTTCCAAGATGTTTGCCAGCCGCGGCATTTCCACACCTAAAATATTTGTCACTATTTGGGTTCACATACATTTGTGAGCAAGGGTTTTCTTGTATGAAAATAAACAAGTCTAAGAACAGATTAATGTTGACTGACTGCAAATTAAAATGCCGTTATGCGAATCACAACAGTGAACTGGTTCCGCAGTTCAATAACATTATCCCAAAATTGTGAACAGTTACATACTTTTCATTACTTATAATTATACTCTGTGATCAGGTTGTATGTCGATTGATTTCCTTCGTCTTCATAATTTGTATGATAAGTAACAATAAACTTTTGTTGAAATAATTATGAATAGTAAGTTTTATTACCAAATTAGCAACTGATTAAGCTCAAATTTCAAAAAGTAATGTGTGTAATAGAGTGTGAATGTAAAATAAAATGACAAATACATTGTTATTATCGTTATTAGAGTTTCATACGTTGTAAATTGTAATTGAAGTAGACAAATTATATGCGGCCCGCCGATAACAATCAAGTTGTCAATGTGGCCCTTCTTAGACAAAGTTTCCCCACCCCTGACGTAAGTAATCACATTCTGTTCATTAGTCATCTTGTATTTTGTTACTACAAAATGAGCATTGAAGGCGTGTGTTACTGCTTGCTCCACTTTTCACAGCGATGCCTGCTATAATTTGCTTTTTGTTGCACAGTAAGGCGATCTCAATTCGTGTACAAGGTTCAAAATATAAGACCGCCTAGGAATACTGGAATATATGCATAATCGAAATAATATAAATGCGTTGATAGCCGTAAAGTCCAGAATATTGTAAAAGATATAGACTGGCTATCATCGTGATGCTGATCTCCTTGTGTACAGGCGGCTCATTTGGTCTAGAACGTCCACTCCACACTTACAAACATTATAATATTGCACAGTTTCTGGAAGTTTTTATTTTATTTCACCAATTTCAATATGTTTGTGCAAGGTAATCAATATGCAGATATACTGATTTGGCTTTCAACGGTTTTTTTTACCATTGACGATTACTTTTGAAGAAAAACGTTCTTGAGTTAGCCCCGTAGCGTGAAAATTCTACAGGAGGGGCCAGAAATTCTACAGCAAGGTAATACATTTTACTAAGTTGAACAAATAAGCAGGCGAGGGCAGACAAAACGCAGAGGGGGACGGCCCCATAACCCCCCCCCCCGAACGCTACGGGCCTGTCTGGATGTCTGGAGTTGTGTCTTTACAAATTCACTGGCAACTCTCTTTGATTCTGCCTTATCGCATCAACGATGGATGTGCTTTTGGCAATAAGATGACTTCAGCCAACAGCGTCACTAGATAATAATCGGTATGGCGGTCATTATGACCGCTTCAGTCGTTCTAGGTATAACATGTTTTTTTTTGATTATTATAAAACCAACAATAATAATCTTCTATAATTTAAACAATGTTATAAATATATGAATAGTCATAAAATTTCAATAGTCTGGTGTTAGCCGTTTAGAAATAATTAATCCGCAAAGTGGCGTTGCGGTCAAAATGACCGCTGACGTCGTTCTAGTGTTAAAGCAAAATATGAAGTCACGTTGATTTTTTAAAAATATTAGTCAAGTATAAAGGACTACACAATTTGTCAAGCTCCGTATATTTATCGCATATATATTTGCCTATATTATTAAGCTTTTAATTTGTTTCAATATCTGTTGGTTTGTGATTTTGAGGGTTTGCTTTTGGGTCTTTTCTATTTTTATTTCAATATTGTCACATGTGTAGATTGTACATGACTTTTCAATAATTTTGAGTCAATAATTATAAATTTATATGCATTTTTAGTATTGATAATTTATATAAATATTTTTATGATATTATGAATTTTTAAATGTAACTTTTTACTAAATTTTTATGAGAGGTTATTTTTCCTTTTCTCTATGTCAGTCTATCAATGTGTACATACATTTGTTCAAAGGCAAAGTTAACTGCATTTTTGTTTACTTAGACACTGAGTTGAACATTTTTTTATAACATAATTTAACGTTTACGCTTATTTTATATAACTAAAAATAGCATCGGGATCAAATAAATTATATTTCTTGAATGTTCGCTACCTTTGAACTTTGTCTCTAATATTATTACTATTTTAGTCTTAATTTACCCAAAACTTAAATTTGATTTTGTATACTAATGTTATGCAAGCTAAATGTGGAGTAACTCAGACTTAACTAGTAACATACCTTTGAGTATCTTACTGGGCTTATCCGGTCTATACCCACATTGGACTGAAAAAAAATATTGGCAATCAAGATATATATATATAGACACACTGATATTTGGACATATACAAATACTTATATATCTATTCAATAACCATAGCTACACGGACACAATTCTATTGGCATAGCTACATGGACACAATTCTATTTACATATTTACATGTAGTCAAGTCGATTGATACAAACGAGGTGTTTCACATTTAATAAAGCTGTCTTAAAATTTCTATCCAAACATTATAAAGTTTAAACTATCAACCTACCTGGACATGATCCAGGTTCACCGTTGTTTCCTTGTGCCCCCTTAGCACCTGAAAATAATCGAACTAGTCAACATACCATCGTACATATATTATATTATTATACTTATAAGACGCATTTGTTGTCTGTCTGTCTGTCTGTCTGTCTGTTCCCTTATAACTCAAGATCCAGAAAAACAAATAACGTGAAATTTGTTACACATACACATAATTACATGGGGAAGGTTATAGGACAGGTTTCGTTTCATATCGATGGGTAGTTTAATTGTAATTAATTTTTTTTTAATTTTAGTATTTTGCTATATTAAAGTAATCTCGACGGCGTCATAAATAAAATTCCTCTGTGACGTCATTTCCCTATGATCGAATAGAACTTGCGCGCTGGTGCTGTATTGTGCCTATGTGATGCAAAGAATTGTTGATGTTTTTTCATGCTCTCTGATGTGTACAGTTTGAGGAAGGTAAAGGAATGAAGAAGGATTTTAGAAGAAGTGTGAAACCATAATAATAAGTATATATATATATATATATATATATATATATATATATATATATAGAGAGAGAGAGAGAGAGATAGAGAGAGAGAGAGAGAGAGGGGGAGGGAGAGAGAGATAAAGAGAGAGAGAGATAAAGAGAGAGAGAGAGAGGGGGCAGGGGGGAGAGAGAGAGGTGGAAGGGAGAGAGGGAGAAAGGAGGGAGAGAGGGGTTAGGGAGAGGATGGGAGAAATGGGAGGAAGAGATAAAGAGAAAGAGGGGGCAGGTAGGGAGAGAGAGGGAAGGAGGAGGGATGAGGATGGACGGGGGGAGAGAAGGAGGGGGAGAGGGGAGAGAGGGAGATGGGAGAGGGACGGAGAGAGATTTGAGAGAGGGAGGGAGGGAGGGAGAGAGAGAGGAAGGGAGAGAGAGGGTAGGGAGAAAACAGAAGGTAAACAGAAAACCTTATTTTAAACCCGGGCAAAGCCGGGTACTTGCAACTAGTATACTATAAGTCAACGTGGTGTCACGAAAATGTTTGCTCATTCTGGATAATTATAGCAACTGTGTTTATTAAATATATTTAAATTTCAAAACGTATTCGTATTTACAGACTTTATTTAATTGGTTAATAAAAAGGATGTTTTTGAAATTTATTTTCAGTCTAAGCTAGTAACAGATCCCTAGAATGTTGGTAGAGTATCTTCTAGAGCTGATCCTTTTGTTATTTATTTTTCTCTCTATCCGGATAATTTTTTTGAGCAATGAGTCCATTGAACATAGACTTAACAT
>JAGDYQ010000025.1:5139574-5167074 GCA_021962125.1 Bulinus truncatus | reverse complement strand
ATGGGACAGGCTTCGTTTTATCTCGATGGGTAGTTTAATTGTAATTAATTATTTTTTTAGTATTTTACTATATTAAAGGAATCTCGACGGCGGCATAACTAAAACTCCTCTGTGACGTCATTTCCCGATGATACATTTTACATTTTTAAATTTTCCTACTAATAAAGCCGAATAGAACTTGCGCGCTGGTGCTGTATCGTGCCTTTGTGCTGCAAAGAATTGTTGTTGTTTTTTCATGCTCCCTGATTTTTACAATTTGAGGAAGGTAAAGGAATGACGAAGGATTTTAGAAGAAGTGTGAAGCCATAATAATAAGTATCTATCTATATCTATCTATTTATCTATATCTATCTATCTATCTATCTATCTATATATATATATAGAGAGAGAGAGGGGGGGAGAGAGATAAAGAGATAGAAGGGGGCAGGGGGGAGAGAGAGGAAAGGAGAATTGGAGGGAGGGAGGAAGGGGGAGAGAGGGAGGGGAGAGGGGGAGAGGGAGGGGGAGAGAGGGAGAGAGAGAATGAGTGAAGAAGAGAGAGGGAGATGAGAGAGGTAGGGAGAGAGGGAGAGAGAAAGGGAGGGAAGGAAAGAGAAAAGAAGGGAGGGACTGCGGGGGTAGGGTGGGAGATAGAGGGGAGGGAGGGAGAGAGAGGGAGGGAGAGAGAGATAAAGAGAGAAGGGGCTGGAAGGGAAAGAGATAAAATGAGGGAGAACGAAAGGTAGGGGGAGGGAGAGAAAGTAAGAGGGGGAGAGATAAGGGAGGGAGAGAGGGAGAGAGAGGGAGACGGGAGAGGGAGGAAGGGAGAAAGGAGGGAGGGAGGGATGGAGAGAGGGGGTAAGGAGGGAGAGAGAGGATGGGAGAAATGGGAGGGAGTGAGAGATAAAGAGAGGGGGCAGGGAGGGAGAGAGGGGAGGAGGAAGGGAGGAAGGGGGAGAGAGTGAATATTTATATAAATATATATATATATATATATATATATATATATATATATATATATATATACATTTTATATCGACATCACATCTATAATATTTAAAAATAAAATTTTATTGTTCGGGTTGGTAAAATTTTATTTATATAAAACTATTAGTGCAGCTGTTGTAGACGTGACCAACAAGATGCTTTACTATCAAAATGCATAAAAAATTTCTTCGCGCAAATAATCATACACAATTTCTAGCATCTCGTATTTTTGACCTAATTAAAACCGAGTTAATTATTCACTTGTTGTTTTTTACCTTCAACAAATAACTATAGTACCTCAACCAATACACTACAGTATATAATGTTAACTACTGAAGGAAATGTTTCTCTTTTTACATCGACCCGGTTGGGAGCAGGAGGTTAACTTGTCGAACGGCTATATAAGATCTTCATTGTATATAAAAAGTGGGGCTTTTGTCAAGACACCTGGGGGAGAGGGTGTGTGAGTGTGTGTGAATTGCGACAGGGTTGCTTTAGATCTACTTAATAAGTGAACGAACCTTAACTTCAAATTTTTGAGTGAAATTTTGTTATTTATCGATTTGGTGAACGAACTTTCAGCATTTTGGTCAATTTAACGCATTTAGGTGTTGCGTTAAAAATTATAATCACAAATTAACGAAGTTTAATCAACAGCCCGATTTTTTATTCATATAGATAGATATATACAGCCATTTAAAAAATTTTGCTAGAAATAACAAGAAACAATTTAAAATCTATCCGTAAACAATGATAATTATGTAATGGAATCTAATAAATTGCTGTTGGTGACATACATATGTTGTACATACATATGTTGTAGTGAAATATATATGTTGTACATCACATAGCGACTGTCACATTCTGTGAGTTTGTTGAAATGAAATCGAGTCCAAGCCTTGACCTGCGTCATCGAATCGGGGGGGGGGGGAGGTAACAAAATAGGGTAGACAAAATTGTTCACACTGTGGTCAGTCTGTCTAGCACCCACTTATCACTGACTGTCACCTGGGAAGGGAATGTCTATAGGGGAGATAATCTGTGCCCTTGACATCCAGGCGAGGGAGGGGTGTCCCTCTATCGCCCCTCGCTTGGTTGGAACTGTCCACGAGTGAAGGCACGCGTGAGTGGGTGGGGCCTACACTGCTCGCTGACCATTGGTCAGCAAAGTCTCGCCACGCATGAACCACGAGAGTTGATTGCGAGGCTGGGGTTTTCATTCGAGGCGGGCGATCAGTCAGCGCTGATCAGTCGGACAGTGAAGTCGACACGAGTGGGCCCGGGTTGGATAAACCAGTCTGGTCTGGTTTCGACAGGCTCAGTGCTGAGTTCTGTATATGTATATTAGACTGATGCATATTATTGTAGTAGCTGGTAATGCTAGGCCCTTTTTAGGGCCCTCTAATGTTCATTCTTTTAATGTAAATAAATACTCGTTGTATCGTGTTTACATTTGAGTTTGTGCTCAATTTATAGTTGTGTTGTGCGTCCTGTGTAACAACGTGGCTGTGACAAATATAAATGCTGGCCAGAACTCAGTAGGTGATCATGCGTTTAGACAACGACCGCAGGGAGCCCGCAAGCGGCCCTTGACAGCGACATATATATGTCAGTGTCATACATCACATAGCGACATACATATATTGTACATTACATAGCGTCATACATATATCGTACATCACACAGTATCACATACCTTTTGAACCTGGCGGTCCTGCTTTACCAACTTGACCGTCTCGCCCTGGGTTACCAGGCAATCTTTGTTGCCCCATAGGCCCTTTCTTTACATACCATCCGTCCACACCTTGCAATTTTATGAGGTTAAATAGGAAAAGAATATTACAGAGAGTATCAAATATCTACACTTTCAAACTATTACATCTTATTGTTGTAACTGGATAGTTTACAGTACTTTGTGCATTTTAATAAATGATAAGTGTTTTCTTAATTCATCTGTATGATATATCTATTAATATCTCTTTCTCTTTCTCTCTCTCTCTCTCTCTCTCCCTCTGTATGTATACATATATTTACTTACCTTGAAATCCTGGTACACCTGTAAAAAGCAAAATTTAGAGAAACATATTCAAAGATGTTGAATTTTGACATGTCATACAATGCTGACATTAAAATAACTTTATATACCAGAAAATATACAATACATCAAAGACGCTTCCATTCATGATTATTTAATAGAAAAAAAAACTTTTAATAACCATTTAATGTATACGTTCAATTATTTTAGAAAATTGGTTATATTCAGTTAAAATTAATTACAAAACTGGTACATTACATAGCGACATACATATGTTGTACATCACATAGCGACATACATATGTTGTAATCACATAGCGACATACATATGTTGTACATCACATAGCGACATACATATGTTGTACATCACATAGCGACATACATATGTTGTACATCACATAGCGACATACATATGTTGTACATCACATAGCGACATACATATGTTGTACACCACATAGCGACATACATATGTTGTACACCACATAGCGACATACATATGTTGTACATAACATAGTGACATACACATGTTTGCATTACAAACATGGGCGTCGCTAGGAATTTTTCGGGGGGGGGGGCATAAAAACACGTTTTTTTTAATTTAGCTGACAATGCCATACAGGTTTATTTCTCAATTAAATCCAAATTAAGCATAACATTAATTATTTATATTGACATAAATAAATGTAATTGAAAATTCAAAAATTTTGACAAGCATGTTCCGACTTTAATTTTTTTTTAATTTGGCCTTCTGTAGCTTGATTTGACCTTCAAAAATATTTAGGGATTCAGGTTTTTTTGTTATCTAGCAACTCTTGTTAGTTTATAATCTTCAGCCACTGAGTGGATATTTTTATTTATTCTAAATTAATTCAAACATTAAGAAATAAAATTAATATAAAAATATGGATAACAGAAAAGTAGAGCAATCACGGGATTCCTAAAAGCCGCTATTAGAAGATTTTAGGGCGTCTTCAGAATCTGACTTATCATAAGCATTGAGGACAACCGTACAAGTTCAACTGAAGTAACTGTTTCTAATTTGATTGTCGCTGTTACTTCTTCATTTCCTAAATTGGATGTTGGAAGTTATGTCTTGACATATGACCTTTCAAATGAGTTGAAATTGCTGCTGATTCGTTATTGTTTGACCCCTGATAAAAAAGTATGTTTTTTAAAGCTGACATTAGTGGGAACAGAGCTTTTAGATATGCTTGATTATCCCACAATTCACCGTGGGTTGTATACTTGCAAATTTTAAAAGGTGCCTGTTGCAAATATTGCATGTTTTTCCGCAAAAAGTATTTCCAGGAGTTCAGGTGTCATTTGTCATCAAACTATGCAGGAAAATTAAAGATTTCTATGAAGATGCATGTAGCCACATGCAAAGCACATGACACAAAGGATCTTATTAAGGATGCAAGATACTATTTTATTGCATTATTGGAAGCCAAAGCAATTTCTATAGATGAGTAGTTGAACTCATCATTTAGAAGACAAACTTAAGAAAATCGCAAAAAACTGGATCCCATAATTTAGACAATCCTAATTTGCGGCATGCAATATTTGGCACTTCGTGGAAAAGAATCAATTTCTGGTCACTTTTATGACCTGTTGGAATTTCCTGTTGAATTTGGAGATGAATTTCCTTTGTCAACCTGCACGATAAACTGGAAGACAAATGAACAGGGAAAATCCAAACGTTGATTTGCCTGAGGATTTTTTTAGAATAACTGTTTTTACACCTTACCTTGATTCTATTATATCAACCAACAGAAAACTTGTTTTGTATAGAAAATAAACCAGCATTTTCTCTTTTAGTTTTGCATCCCTTTTTGATGACAAAACTATAATGACTCGCATTTGAAAATTTAATCGAGGAGTGTGAAACCTTGTATGATATATTGAAATGTAAAACTAGTAAAGGGGAAAAAAAGAGATAATGACGCTAGGTGAGGTTTTAGATGAAACCATTTTTTTCCCATGATTAACATGGCTTTTTTGACAGCCTTGGCTCTTCCAGTAACAACATGCACAATCGAGAGATCTTTTAGCACTCTAAGACGAGTAAAAAAGTCGCTACGCTCAACAACTGGTGATGATCGTTTATCTGGTCTTTGTATGATGAGTATCCACAGACAAAGAATATATCAAAATAAGAAAAAAAATGTAAAGAGAATTCTTATAACAATGACAATAATGTAATCAGTTATACTTGCAGATATAATTCTTCTTTATGTTTGATATATGATCATTGTTTTCTATGTAATACACTTTCAGGAAATTTGGTTCAGTTTTATTCTAACAACTTTATGACATTTTTTCCAAAATGTAGGTGGAGGGGCAAATGCCCCCCTTGTCAACCCCCTTGAAAAGCCCATGATTACATATCGACATAAATATGTTGTAATCACATAGCGACATATATATGTCACACATCACATAACGACATACATATATTTTACATCACATAGCGACATATATATGTCGTACATCACACAGTATCACATACCTTTATGACCCGGCAGTCCTGTTTTACCAACATCACCTTCTTTACCTTTCAGACCTTGCATTCCACGTGGTCCCTCGAATCCTGTCACTCCAGCCAACCCTGGTAAACCTTACAATGTTACGAGGGTAAAAATAAAACTATATTTCAGCGAATATCATGTACAATGTTTCTTTACTTATTTATCTATCTTTTTCTGTATCTAAATATATGTTTATCAAACTAACTATCTGTCCAATTTTCTATCTATCTAACTATTTATCTATTAATCTATATGAATCTTTATATTTATCTTGATAAATATCTATCTATCTATTCTTCTATCAATATATCTCTTTATATATCTATCAATCCATCTATCTTTCAATCTATCTATTTATTTGACAATCTATCTCTTTATTTATGTTTATCTATCTGCATTTCTTTCATTCGATCTATCTATCTATTTATCGCTATATTTATGTATATGTTTCTAACCATTTTTATGATATTTTGGACCATTATTAATTAAATATTTCCAACACCCAACCCTACATTCACCATAGAACAAACGTAAAGTTGCACTAACCTTAAAAAATAAATACAATGTGCAATTTAAATTATTTTATAAAATATAGTTTTAGTTACATATAAATTGGTCCGTTTATAATACAACGACACATCGAATGCGATTTATATCAATATAATTATAAATTCATATTAACAATCTCTCTTTATTTTTACTGATTCTATCTCTGTCTGTCTGTCTGTCTCTCTCTCTTTATATATATATATATATATATATATATATATATATATATATAGGTATGTGATATATTTACTAACCATCTAGTCCATCTTCACCTGTAAAGACGAATTTTAAAGTAAAATGTTGAAACATATTATATTTTAACATGGGATAAAAATGTTGAATCATATTATATTTTAACATGAGATAAAAATGTTGAAACATATTACATTTTAACATGAGATAAAAATGTTGAAACATATTATATTTTAACATGAGATAAAAATGTTGAAAGATATTGTATTTTGACATGAGATAAAAATGTTGAAACATATTATATTTTAACATGAGAAAAATGCAGACTAACAATAACCTTTTATACTAGACATTTATGAAATCCATCAAAGACCACTTAACAGTTTTGTGCTTCTATCAACCCAAACCTCGGACCATTAGTATGTTGGGGTCATAGGTCAAACACAATATTGAGATACAAATGTTTAATTAGCATATGATTTAGGGCAAAGTGTTCCATGTGCTCTGGAGGCCGTGAGATTTTTAAACCCTGAAAAGATTATTTATGGCATATGACGAGTAGATATCATCACTTTAAGTCTGGAACCAATTGAAAGCTGGGTCAGTTAGGAACTTTCATTAAGACCTGACAAATCGAATTATTTCCTAGAAATTAGTTTTGAAATTCACACCTAAGTAGCCCGTGTGATAGCCATAAGAGCAGTTTACACATTATGTACTGTATTAGAGAAAACATTAACATAGATAAAATGTAATGATGAACTGTGTTAAAGATAATATTTCTAATAGCTCAATCGTGTAATAACTGAAATATGAAATAGATAAACTGTGTAATATATTAGCATTTTAATAAATTAACTATTTAATATATGTATTAAGTAATAGATGACCTATATAGTTCATGTACTATATAATAGGGAGCGACCGATAATCGGATCGGTATCGGTATAGGACCGATATTGGCACTATCGGTTAATATAGGATCGGCCGATTGTTGTAGGGAGCGACCGATAGTCGAACCGATATTGGCACTATGGGTTAACTATCGGACCGGCCGTTTTTTTGGCTGCCGATACATTGTTTTTTTTTCACAACAGAGTTGCAGAAAAAAAAAATCAGTAAATAACCCATTTCTTAATTCTAATGTATGACCTTGAATGATACAATTAGTGAACATCTGTGTGTATTTTTTTTGGGATGGGAAGTTGGGGGGGGGGGTAAACAAGACACGCGTGGGCGAAGTGTTACAAAATATGTGAACATGGGTTGATATACGTCATACAACACGAGAAAGACACGTGTTTGTCATTGTTGTTGCTTAAGGGGCTGTCTATTAATTACGTCAACAAAATAGGTGGGAGGGGGGTTCAGAAAATTTTTGACAATTGTTGACAAGGGGGAGTGGGGGAGGTCAAGAAAAGTTGACGTCAACAATGTTACATTTTAAATTTAATATAATTACTTAATAAATAGGAAAATTAAGCAGCGTTTGTAGTTCTGTGTTACACACTCGCTTAACATTCAGTATTTTAATTAAACTAACTATATTCCTACTAATTTTGCCACATAAACATTTTGGAAGCCACCTTTTTAGGGGGGGGGGGTAATCAAATGTTGACGTAATTTTATAGGGGGGTCTCTGGAAGTTTAACAAGTTGTTGACAAGGGGGAGGGGGGGAGGTAAAAATCGCCCAAAAATTTGTTGACATAAATAATGGACAGCCCCTAAAATAAAATATCGGTATCGGCCAAAATGCTGGGGGAAAATATCGGTATCGGACTATCGGTAAAAAGGCATATCGGTCGCTCCCTACTATATAATATATTCAAATAAAAAATAGTTTTGCTATAAAATAGTAAAGTTATTGAATATATTATAAAATAAGAGCTATGTATAGATAAACTAAATATAGATGCAGTAGCATCACCATGGTTGGTGTCACACGAAACGGAGAATTACCTCTGTCACCAGGAAGTCCTACTGAACCTAAAAATAAAAAAAAAACGAAAAGATTAAAGTAGTATCATATATCTATATATATATATTTCTCCTCTTCGAGAATACGCCGGAAATACGTCACAGCAAGCAAGACTATAAATAAACCACGTTCGACAACTCGCATTGTTTACCACCCTGAAAGACTACACTGGTAAAAAGGGAATTCATCGCCAGTGATATTTGAATCATTTTATACAAAGTCAACTATGCTGATTTAGAATATGTAAGTGCTTTTGCTAGATTGGCTCTATTTTTCGAGATAATTAAAATTAAGGAAATAATGTATGCACCGTGTTTGAAAATTGTCAAGAATTGCATGAAGTAATATAGTATACTAACAAATAGTAGTGAAACTGTTAATGGTCATGCAGAAATTTATTCAAAAATATGTGTAATAGTGTTATAGAGGAAAACATTTTCATTTGAAAAACTAATTATGTCTAATTAATTAATTAATTAATATGTTTATTGTCTATGGTAATGTATTAGCAAATCGCTGTTTGCTCGACTTCCTTTTGTGTGTGTCGTTGGGTCAATTGCGCTGGAGGCTCCAACAGTTGTTAGCCATCATATGTATGTCCATCTTCCTTGATATCTCACCTCCATCACCCTCATATCCTGATGAAACCTCTCACATTGTTCCTCACTGAAGTCCCCAAGGTTACCTGGAAATTTGTCTAAATGACAATGCAGGTAATGTACCTTGATGTTCATATTTGTTCCAATGTTTCTGAAGTTAGCGAGCATATCTTGCACCAGTTCTTCGTAATTCTCTGATCTGTTATTACCTAAAAAGTTCCTGACAACTGAAACAAAACTGTTCCATGAAGAAGTTTCAAGGTGATCCATGAAATTAGTAAAATTTCGATCGATGATGAGTTTCCGTATCTGAGGACTGTAAAAAATCCCAGCTTTCAGCTTCTCCAGGCTCAATCCGGGAAATGATCTGCAAATATACTTGAACCGATTGCCATATTAGTCCAAAGCCTTAACAAATTGTTTCATTAAACATAATTTGATATGAAGCGGTTCGAGAATTATCTTATTTTTGTCAACTAGTGCCTTGTTGATGATATTTTCTTTACCTACAGTCATGGTTTCCCTTGCAGGCCATGTCATTCTTGTCCAATGTTCTTGCCTTGACCTGCTATCCCAAAGGCACATGCAGCATGGGTATTTAGTGTATCCTGACTGCTGCCCAAGCAAGAAGTTTACCATTTTTAGATCAACACAAATTGACCACTGATGCTCATAATAACGGACTTTCTGCTATAGTATTTTGATATTCTCATACTCTTTTTTAAGTTTTGTTGAGTGGGCAATGGGAAGAGATGCATAACTGTTACGGATCCTTTTAATGATGATGCTTGTAGAGTGTGTAATAAATCAGACAACACAAATCACGAAGTTAACTCCAGTGAAGTAACATCAAACAATCATTTAATACTTGAACATGAACTGACATAAAGGTGGAATCAGGAGGAGTACAAAAGCAAACTGTAAATATGCATCCATCTACATAGATGCCCACAGCTAGACTAACTATAAAACAAAGCATGTGCTCCCAACTGTCGGTTAATATACGTCATTTGTACCAAATGACGTATACACTAAAGCTCCCAATATTTACACTCAAGATGGCGGAATGACGCCATAGATACTGCGGTGGGCGGAGCCTAGCGAATTGCGTCATCAAACTTAGACTATATTATTTCTCCACATTTCTCCCCTCTACCTAAGCATGATGTAATCATGTAAAACCCAATACTAATACCGACAAAAGGAAGCCACATGAAACAAAGTTCAATCATAGAACATATCCCAAATCATCAGAACAACAAAATAAATTATACAATGATTCATCAAATCAATATTGCATGGAATTATAAATCAATACATGCAAACAATATAATAAATATCATCAATCATATATGTATAAACATATTGAATTCAATTAAAATTTCTCATCATTTTAATAATTTTTTTTTTTCCGTCACTGATATTCATTATTTTATTAGATATTTTTTTCTATGTGACTTGTTAATTTTTTTTTTTTCATGTCACTTGTATATCTTTTCTATTATCTTTTTTTCAGGTGACTTTTTTTTTTCATGTCACTAGTTATTCTTCTTTTTTTTTTCTCAAGTGACTTCTCTTTTTTTTTTTTTATCATAATCATCAACTATTATTAAATATCATTATGTCATCATATAAACATATAATACATGTAACATAAACATTACGGTACACAAGATTTCTTACTGCCAGGACATAGGTTTGTTGAGAACTTAAGCTCATTTCAAATGCAACGTGATAACGTGTCAGCAATAACGTTCTCTTTACCAGGTATAACTTGGACGATAAAATTAAAATCCTGCAGTAGGAGTGACCATCTGGCTACTTTATTATTCCCTAGCTTTTTGGAATTTATAAATGCCAGCGGCGCATGGTCAGTCCGAAGAATAAATTGGGCACCTAACAGATACCTTGCCAATTTTGTAATGCACCATGTGATGGCTAATCCCTCCCTCTCTATTGTAGCGTATCTTGTCTCTGGTGAGGTCAATTTACGACTGACATATAGCACTGGGTGTAACACACCATTGTGGCTCTGTAACAGGGCCCCCCCTATGGCAACGGCCGAGGCATCTGTGGCCAGAACGAATTGTTCTGAGCGAAGGCGGTTTTAATAATCTCCAGGGCCCGTAGACATTCATCAGACCAGATGATTTTGTTTGGCTCTCCCTTTTTAGTTAGATTAGTCAGAGGTTCCATTATATGAGTGAAATTCGGAATAAACTTCCGATAGAAATTGCATAAGCCCAAAAGACTGCGCACCTGTTTCTTTGATGACGGTTTTTCAATATTTAATATCTTTGACACTGATTCACCTATGGGTTTTATTATATTATTTCCCACTTTATGTCCTAGGAAAGTTACTTCCGTCAGTCCTATCTCTACCTTAGTCGGTCTCACGGTTAAATTATGTCTCTTTAAAACTGTAAAAATTTCTCTTAGACTCCTAACATGTTTATCCCAGTCCTCATGAAAAATACAAATGTCATCCAGGTAGCAAACAGTGTCTTGTCTATGGGAAAATAATTTGGCCATCATCCTATTGAAGGTGGCTGGTGCATTTACTAGCCCAAAACTCATGAAATTCCATTGGAACAACCCAAATGGAGTTATAAATGCAGTCAATGGTTTGGCTTCAGGGGTCAGTGGTATTTGCCAATACCCTCTTGCTAAATCCAGTTTAGAAAAATATTTAGCTCTGGCTAGCCTGGTCATTAACTCCTCAGGATTGGGCATGGGATACGAGTCCATAATGGTTATTTTATTTAACTGTCTATAGTCTACACACAGTCTGATGTCACCTGTCTTTTTCTTAACTAACACTATGGGAGCTGCATATGGTGACTCTGATGGTTCTATGACACCCTGTTTCTGTAACCCTTCTAACTCTTTCTTGATATAGTCGCGGTGATGTAATGAGAGGGTGTATGGTCTCAAACGGATAACCTTGTTTTCTGACAGCTTTATGTCATGTTGTATTATATCAGTTTTACCCGGTCTATCAGAAAAAATATCTGTAAAGTCACCCAAAAGTGTCTTAATACTAACCACTTTGTCATGAGTTAGGTTATTTAATGCTATATCCTCCCATGTTTCCTTGTTTCCAACCTCAGGTCCCTCACATGTCTGAATGTCAGCGTCAGGTACATCTTCCTCCCTTAACATGAAACAATTTTGAACCTGTCTCTCAGCGGTCTGAACTAATTCAATTGGTCTATTATAGTATACTTTCAACATGTTTATATGAAAGACCTTTTAACCTATTTCTAATATTAATTTCATAATCCACGTCTGTCACCTTTCTAGTAACCTTAAAAGGTCCTTGCCACTTAATGAATAATCTATTGGTCTTGTCCGGTAATAAGACAAGTACATCTTCACCTGGTCTAATATGTCTGAGTTTCCTGTCTCTATTAACCCTCAATAATGTGCTTTTATTTTTTGTTAAAACATTTGATCTAGCCACATCACAAGCCTTTATCAGTCTCTGTCTTGTATCAATCACTAGCTCATAGGCAGTTCTTACGTCAGGGGATAAATCTTTCCTTATCATTAAGTCCTTAAGTAAAGACAGTGGACCCCTTGGATTCGCACCGTACACCATTTCAAAAGGTGAAAATCCTGTTGTTTCCTGTGGAATTTCCCTATATGCAAACAACACACAGGGTAACATGAGATCCCAGTCTCCCGGATTGTCATCAGACACTTTACTGATCATTTTTTTTATACTGCCGTTCAGTCGCTCACAAATTCCATTACTTTGGGGATGGTATGGCGATGTAAAGATTTGTTTGATCCCCAATACAGAGGTAAAATGGTTGGTTAATTCAGATACAAATTGAGTACCTCTGTCAGATAAAATAACACCAGGGAAGCCTGTCCTACAAAAAATAGTCATTAGTGCCTGTGCTATGTCCTCAGCCCTTATGAATTTCAGAGGCACCGCCTCTGGCCATCTGGAACATACATCCACCACCGTTAAGATAAAACGATGGCCTCTATTGGACAGCACTGGCATAGGTCCAATTATATCAATAGCTAATTTTGTGAACGGTCTGTCAACTACATCGGTTGTTTGTAATGGGGCTTCCCCCTGGTACATTTGGGCCCCTTTGATTGACACAGGTCACACGTCCTAACATATCTCTTTACGTCTCTGGTAACCCCGGGCCAAAAGAATTTTCCCAAGATCCTATACTTGGTTCTAGTAACCTCCAAATGACCCGCTAAAGGTGAATCGTGGGCTGTCCTAAGAACTAATTTCCTATACTTCATTGGGACTATAAGTTGATTCACCGTTTTATTCATGTACTGTGTCTTTCTAACCCAAACACCTTTTTCTAACTGAATGATTTCCCTATCTCTAAATGATTTTTTATCCCGGTTGATTAATTTTGATAATGACACGTCATTATGCTGTTCGGTAAAAAAGTTCTCTCCATCTATGGTGACCCTGTCAGACATCTCACCCACAGGAATGTCACTAGATTTAACATTGTCAGTCATGTGTGGATTAGGAAAGTTGACTACATTCTCTTCCCTTTGTATAATTTTTACTTCCTGAGTATTAATTACGCAGTTATCTGTACTACTAATTGATGACTGATTATGGAGGTTTTCCTCCTTAGCCTGAGCCCTTGTCACAGCATTACAGTTTCTAGTAGGATCATTAAGTTTTTTCCATTTATCCAATTCCATGGGATCACACTCTATTACGCCCTCAATATTGCCCACTAAAACGTCATAAGTTGGTTTCTCGATGACTAATGCTTCAACTAGCCCTGTGTAAAATGGACTTCTAAGATTAATGGTGGCTATGGGTAACTCATGTACCGTCCCATCAAATGACGCACATAGACCCATTCTTCCCGTGAATTCACTATCTTTCACCAATGATCTACGGACACACACGCACGTTGCCCCAGTGTCACGTAGCACCTTCACAGGTACATCACCCACGAACCCAGGGTAAAAATGTAGACCATTACCTCCCCCTGAACTAACATTGCCTGTTGTACCCTATCTCTTTGTCTCATTCTGGTCTTGTCCATGGTTCTGGTCTGTTGTCCTTTTCTCCCCTGACTATTTCCCCGGGACCAAGTGCAGTTCCTAGCATAATGCCCCCTCCCGTTACACAGATAACATAAGCTATCACTACCTCCCCTTTTGCAGTCTCGCGATCTATGTCCGGCTCTCCCACATGAGAAACATAATTTGTCCCCGTCATGTCGGTCACTGGATCTATTCCTGTTCCCAGGACTTAAGCTACGGCCACGGTTTGGATATGGTAAAGCTTTAGCAAAGCACAGCACATCCTGGTTATGGTCTGGTTCTAACTTAGATATGGGTTTTTCTGGATGTGCAGACCTATATTTTCTCAATAAATCAGTGACATCTTCTAAAGTTTTTGGCCCTTTTTCTTTCAAGAATG
Organism: Bulinus truncatus; assembly: GCA_021962125.1. NCBI lineage: Eukaryota > Metazoa > Mollusca > Gastropoda > Planorbidae > Bulinus > Bulinus truncatus. The sequence goes on along the minus strand of JAGDYQ010000025.1, from coordinate 5,152,799 downwards.
CCACTAAATCTTTATGGCACACATTAATTGCCCTATCTACTAAAATCAGTTCCCTTAAATCATGATAATCTTGTTTCGCCCCAGACAGAGCCACCCATCTATCAAAAAACAAACTAAGGTTGGTGATAAATAAATTGGGGTCTTCCTCTCGTGATGGGCGAATATTATTAAATTTTTCCCTGTAACCATCACATGTGTTACCATAAATCTTCATCAATGATTCTTTCACAACATCATAATTTTTTATTTCATTTTCATTTAGTTTCAAACATACATCCAGGGCTTTGCCTCTTATAAATCCTAAAATTGACGCGGCCCATGTATTCCTCGGCATACCCGCACTAGTAGCTAGCATTTCAAACCTAGACAAGTATGTGTCCATACTGTCAACGCCCTCTGTAAAAAAAGGTAATTTAAGTGATGTGGTCACTCTATCACCCGCTCCGTTAACTCCGGGGTTAGCTGACTGTCTATTGTTCTCAGACTCTAAGCGCGCCCTTTCGTTCGCGATTTCTTCCTTTCTCATTTCCCGTTCTGCGGCTCTTTCTTCCCTCTCTCTCTGTTCCTTTTCCTTTCTTTCTTCCCTCTCTCTCTGTTTTTCTTCCCTCTCTCTCTGTTTTTCTTCCCTCTCTCTCTGTTTTTCTTCCATCTCTTTCTTTTCCTTTTCCTTTCTTTCTTCCCTCTCTCTCTGTTCCTTTTCCTTCACCTCACACTCCCTCACAGAAACCCAGGTCCGTAACTCCTGGCCTGTAAGGCCAAGTGCTTTACCAGCTTCAACAATATTTAAAATTGATGACATGGCAGTAACCGAAACCAATTATAACTAATAAATGAAAATGTTTGATACTATATATCACACACAAAAAAAATATTCTATAATGTCATCAACACACAAGTAATAAAATAAATACAATAATCTTTTTCAAAAAAAAAAAAAACAGCAAATTAAATGTTTTGGCTGCTCAGGGTGGACCCTATTTTAACCTCTACTGTATTAAATACAGAATTCCACCAAGAACAACAAACAAATAATTACACCAGATTTCAATATTCTAGTAATAAATATATATAAAAAAAAGATGCCAACTTACATATAAAGAAATACACAAATAGTAAATTCTGTTCCTTGAGTTCGATGGTTGATCCTCGGTGATCCCGGTCCGCGATGTTCGATGTGGGGTTGACTAACACACGGGTTGATCCTTGGTGATCCCTGTCCGCGATGTTCGATGATCCTTGGTTGATCCTTGGTGATCCTATGGTGGGGTCCTCTGACGATGAGGAGGTGATTCCCAGCCACACGGTAACGTCGGCCCCGTCAGTATACAGCAACTCTGGCCACTTTAAGCAGTAAAGTTGGCCACTTCAGCAACAGTAGGGTTGGCCTCTTCAGCAAACGGCAAGGTTGGCCTCTTCAGCAAACAGCAGGGTTGGCCTCTTCAGTAGCAGCAAGGTAGGCCTCTTCAGCAGACGGCAAGGTTGGCCACCTCAGCAAACAGTAACGTTGGCCACTTCAGCAAACAATAACGTTGGCCACTTCAGCAAACAATAGGGTTGGCCACTTCAGCAAACAGTAACGTTGGCCACTTCAGCAAACAGTAACGTTGGCCACTTCAGCAAACAATAGGGTTGGCCACTTCAGCAAACAGTAACGTTGGCTACTTCAGCAAACAGTAACGTTGGCCACTTCAGCAAACAGTAACGTTGGCCACTTCAGCAACAATAGGGTTGGCCACTTCAGCAAACAGTAACGTCGGCCACTTCAGCAAACAATAGGGTTGGCCACTTCAACAAACAGTTTTCACGGCGCGCACCCAGAGTGGTGGCCGCCACGTAATTCACCGATGAATACTTAACCGGTAATTACAACGAGTCTTAATGTACTCACTCCGCTGCTCCTGAATCCAGCTAAGTCAGTCAGTTCGACGTCGGAGGTGCCAAATATATGTTACGGATCCTTTTAATGATGATGCTTGTAGAGTGTGTAATAAATCAGACAACACAAATCACGAAGTTAACTCCAGTGAAGTAACATCAAACAATCATTTAATACTTGAACATGAACTGACATAAAGGTGGAATCAGGAGGAGTACAAAAGCAAACTGTAAATATGCATCCATCTACATAGATGCCCACAGCTAGACTAACTATAAAACAAAGCATGTGCTCCCAACTGTCGGTTAATATACGTCATTTGTACCAAGTGACGTATACACTAAAGCTCCCAATATTTACACTCAAGATGGCGGAATGACGCCATAGATACTGCGGTGGGCGGAGCCTAGCGAATTGCGTCATCAAACTTAGACTATATTATTTCTCCACAATAACGGTTACCATTATGTAACAGAACTCATTTCAAGCTTATAGTCCCATATGGAGCAGAAGTCCAGGGATGTCATTACAGTAAACAAGATCTTCCTCTTGGTTGAATTATGGAAGAAAAACTCTTCTCTTTTCCGATAAAATGTTATTTTAATTTCTGGTTTGAGAAAATTTCTTTTATTGAGCCTGGACGCTTTAAAGCTCAGATGCTTGCTTGGACAGATTTCGGTCTCGTATTAGGTCATTGAGTTCTTCTTGGCTGAATGGTCGAGGTGTTGAAGAACTTCCTTCATAATCGTTTCCACTGTTTTCACCTGCCAAAAACTCCAGATCTTGCCCCCCGTCGGTCTGATGGTGAAAACTCTAATAATCCAGAAAAAACTTCACTGCTATGTGGAATTGGTATCCTTGCAGATTAAAGATCAGGATAATCCCACTTAGATTTCTTGTGGCGATTGAAGCCTTTAACATTCACAATACAAAAATAACAATCACCAAAATGGTCTTTCGGCTCTCGCCATACCATTGGTACACCAAAACTAAGATTTTTCTTCTCACCATTTGTCCACTGCCGTAGGCTCTCCACACAGTTATTTCAGACCTTATGGGGAACCCAAGACTTGTCTAGGTCTCCCAGCTTCACACCGAAATAAGCCAAATATGCATGCTGCACAAAGTCGGTTATATTTCTTCTTTGCATTTCAATCATGTATTCTCCACAGATGTAACAGAATACATTCGGATTATTTTTGCAGCATCTTCGTGATGAACTCATGATGTCTTTAGAAAGCAGCATAAAAGAGAAAAAAATAAACCAAGTTATAACGTGGTATAGTTAAATTAAACAAAAGCCACCAAACTTATTGCATTTGTTTTACACAAAGGGTATAATCAAATTTTAAGGATGTCCAATATCTCAGAAACTAGAGCCAATTTAGCAAAAGCAGCGGCAGTTTTGAAATCAGCACCCATGAATTGTTATAAATTCATTCAAACATTCTTGGCAATTCGCAAAAATTTTTTTTTGTTGAGCTGTGCTATTTATAGATTTATGGAATTCCCACAGCAAGCGCGTTTTTTTTTTCTAATTTCTTTTATAAAACCAGATTATTTTAATTTCTTATATGACGTTTTGTCCTTTTATTTGGTACAATATATTAAGCAATATGAGCACGATGGTGGTTTTATAATAATATTTCATGTCTAGACAGCTCCAGTAGTTTTTAAAATCGTAATCATGTTTTTATGTTCTCTAAATACGAAACTATTTCATTTATCCCCCGTCACGGTAAATTCTGTACTCGTTTAACCGCGGAAATGAGGGAATGCTGTACATAAAATAACGTTTTGTCAACTGATTATTGTAAATAAAAAACACATTTAATAATACAATAATGTGTGAAGAAAAAAGGTAATATTATATGGTACCTTCCAGCAACTTGCTTTTTTATTGTATTGATTATTGTTTTCATTCAGTTTCTAACAAACACATTTCAGGGGGGGGTGTTAATTTGCATTTCTTGGTGTATTAATATAGATTACAAACAAATGGTAACTGTTTCAGAATATGTACGCATTACACAACAGCTATCTCTTCTGAATAGTGTAGGTACTGTAGGATGAAGGTTATACTAAAATAAACTTAAGCTGGGTTGAGCAAGTCTAAAAAAAAATAACACTATAGTGTGCTGGGGAAAGGGGTTTACTGAGGCAGACACAAAGCGAATTGTTGCAAACAAGAAAAAAAGCAATGCAAATTAAAACACCCCCCCCCTCCCAAATATGTTTGCTAGAAACTGAATGAAAAAAAAATTAACAATAAAAAAAAATCTGCAAGAAGGTACCAGATAGTTACCATAAAGTATGCACATGATAGATCAAAGTTCTACTTTGCATACCATGTATTTTTTACGAAGATGTCAGCCTGTTATATTGTTTGATTGCTTATTTATAAATATAATTATAGTAATTATATTGATTGATAAGGCGGCAAATTTTATGCCGAGGAATTGCTAGTTTCAATTATTTCTTATAGTTCTCAGTGACTGTAGTATCAAAAGATATAAATTGTAAAAAGAATCACTTTACGTGATGTCACCTCGTTGGATATGTTGATCTGTACCCTTAAAGTACTTTTGTGTCATTAAATCATTTATCACTTTGAAAGTTTGGACATCAATGCAAGAAACAAAAAAAAAATACTATTTTTAAACAGTGAGAAAAAAAGTAATGATATCGGTAATAAGTGATGTATTTTTTTTACTATCACATAAGGATGAGTTTATTTATAGTTCGTAGAGCTGACATACTTAAAACTGAATGAATATTTCCCTTTTGTCAGCCGAATCAATCTGGCTAGTCGATAGTGAAAATTTTTTATGAAATATAAATGTATCGACACGTCTATGGTTATAGAGCAGGTTTATCAAAGTTTTTGGTTAACAACACAATAAGAATATTCTATAATTTTGCGACACTTATTTTATTAAAAATCTTTTAAAAATTCAATATTACAGTATTGAATATTTCTGTCATCAGTGTGATAGATGTTCATGCGGGAACATTTTCTGTCATCAGTGTGATAGATGTTCATGCGGGAACATTTTCTGTCATCAGTGTGATAGATGTTCATGCGGGAACATTTTCTGTCATCAGTGTGATAGATGTTCATGCGGGAATATTTTCTGTCATCATGTGATAGATGTTCATGCGGGAACATTTTCTGTCATCAGTGTGATAGATGTTCATGCGGGAACATTTTCTGTCATCAGTGTGATAGATGTTCATGCGGGAACATATCATATCCATGGGTGGGGGTGGGGGCACTAAAGCTGACAAGGAAACTCGTATCCCATCATCAAATGTAAGGAATGTCGCTCAACTCTCTCGTTTCTTGGACTTCATTTCAGTTAAAGCCCAAATACAAAATTCACAGAACCAAGAAGATGATACTGGTAACATAGCTCAAGTGCTTTAAAACAGCTGATAAACTTTCATGATTGCAAGCCAGAATTCTTGTAAAATGTTGGTTGATTTATCTAAAAAAAAAACATTTTGTTTTGCTTTATTTTGTAATTTCCTAACAACTTCAGAGATCGGAACCTTAGCAATTTGAAATATTTTTTTACTAAATCTCACGACACAACTAATTTGTCGCAACACACAGATTAAGGAACACTGTTTTAGCGAAATACTTTATATTTTGATGACCTTGTGGCACTGACAGGCCTCAACTACCAAGATAAAGACTATTTTAAAAACACCTAGACCTTGTGGCATTGACATACCTCAACTACCAACATACAGACTATTTTAAACACACCTTGACCTTGTGGCACTGATAGGCCTCAATTACAAACATAAATACTATTTTAAAAACACCTAGACCTTGAATGCTTCCATTCTAACTGGTCTAAATTATAATAAAGGCACAAAGTATCGATTGCATATATTTGTGTGCCTCTGATATTAACCACAATATTGAACCTGTATCAATCATTGTCATGTATTACCTGGTTCTCCCTTCAAACCCTGAGGTCCACGTGGTCCAATATCTCCTTTGTCTCCTGTAAACATAAAAAGTAAATTTAGGTTTTATATTTGTGTGTTTAATGAACACGTGACATTTTGAGCGAATAGAAAAGAAGAGAAAATCAACATTGTTTAACACTAGAACGACGGATTATTTGAACTACCTTTAACAACTGAAGCGGTTATTTTGACCGCGGTAAGCAAATAACAAATTATGTCATATAATAATTATTTGTATTATGTGTAACATCCAAAGAAGCAATATCTATAGAATAATAAACAGTATTTTACAATAAAAGAAATATGTAAGTCAGGGGTGGGCAAACAACGGCCCGCGGGTTGCATGCGGCCCTTCGGAGTATAGTATGCGGCCCGAACGCGATTCCTATTGAGATATTAATTCTCTGTGTTTAGATTTTTCGCTATATTTTTGAAATTTAATTTGAATCTAGTTTTAAATCTCCAGAATATTAGAGTTGCTTGACTTATAAGCAGATTATGATTTGAAGGAGAAGTTCAAGTCAGTTCTGGAGTTTACAAGATGTTTGTCAGCATCGGCATTTCCACACCTAAAATATTTTGTCACTATTTGGGTCCACATACATTTGTGAGCAAGGGTTTTCTTGTATGAAAATAAACAAGTCTAAGAACTGATTAATTTTGACTGACTGCAAATTAAAATGCCATCATGCGAATCACAAAAGTAAACTGGTTCCACAGTTCAATAACATTATCCCGAAATTGTGAACAGTTACATACTTTGCATTAATTATAATCATACTTTGTGATCAGATTGTATGCGATTAATTTCCTTCGTCTTCATAATTTGTATGATAATTAACAATAAACTTTTGTTAAATAATTATGAATAGTAAGTTTTATTACCAAATTAGCAACTGATTAAGCTCAAATTTCAAAAAGTAATGTGTGTAATAGAGAGTGAATGTGAAATATAATGACAAATACGTGGTTATTATCGTTATTAGATTTTCATACGTTGTAAATTGTAATTGAAGTAGACAAATTATATGCGGCCCGCCGATAACAATCAAGTTTTCAATGTGGCCCTTCTTAGACAAAGTTTCCCCACCCCTGACGTAAGTAATCACATTCTGTTCATTAGTCATCTTGTATTTTGTTACTACAAAATGAGCATTGAAGGCGTATGTTACTGCTTGCTCCACTTTTCACAGGGATGCCTGCTATAATTTACTGTTTGTTGCACAGTAAGGCGATCTCAATTCGTGTACAAGGTTCAAAATATAAGACCGCCCAGAAATGCTGGAATATATGCATAATCGAAATAATATAAATGTGTTTATAGCCGTGAAGATTGTAAAAGATATAGACTGGCTATCTTCGTGATGCTGATCTCCTTGTGTACAGGCGGCTCATTTGGTCCATAACGTTCACTCCACACTTACAAACATTATAATATTGCACAGTTTCTGGAAGTTTTTTTTTTGTTTCACCAATTTCAATATGTTTGTGCAAGGTAATCAATATGCAGATATACTGATTTGGCTTTCAACGGTTTTTTTTTACCATTGACAAGTACTTTTGAAGAAAAATGTCCTAGGGTCAGCCCCGTAGCGTGAAAAATCAACAGGAGGGGCAATGCATTCTACAGCAGGGGGCCAGGCAATAGCGGAGGGGGGCAGGTAATACATTTTACTAAGTTGAACAAATAAGCAGGCGGGGGCAGACAAAACTCAGGGAGGGACGGCCCCATACCCCCCCCCCCTCGAAATCTACGGGCCTTTCTGGAGTTGTGTCACTGGCAACTCTCTTTGATTCTGCCTTATCGCACCAACGGTGGATGTGCTTTTGGCAACAGTATGACATCAGCCGACAGCGTCACAAGATTTTAATCGGTATGGTAGTCATTATTACCGCTGCAGTCGTTCTAGGTATAACTTGTTTTTTTTTTCGATTATTATAAAACCAACAATAAAAATCTTCTACAATTTTAACAATGTTATAAAGATATGTAAAGTCATAAAATTTCAATAGTCTGGCATTAGCCGTTTAGAAGTAATTAATCCGCAAAGTAGCGTTGCAGTCAAAATGACCCCTGACGTCGTTCTAGTGTTAAGTGATTAACATTTTTCATCCGTAAAGAACAGTTGTCAGTTGTGAAATATATTTAATTAGCTAAAATATTATACATGTAAAACTAGTATACTAATTTACCCGGAGGTCCTTTGAATGTTTCTATCAGAGATGTATTTGAGGCCGAACTTGAAATATTTAGATACAATACAACGCCACCTGAGAATGATAACATAGTGATAACTCAAAATATAGGTCAATTAATATTTTTTTCAATATAAAGTGTAAGATAATTAAAAATCTTTATACAAAAACATAAAAAAAAAGTTGTAACTTTGTTTCAATTAGTTTTAAATTTGAATAGTTCGCAGTAAGGTAATAATAATAATTTAACACATAATAGTTAACTTACCTTTTTCACCTTTTTCTCCTTTATTACCTGGTTTACCTGTGGAAAATCAATTCAAAAAATGTTCTGACGAGATATTTCTCAATGTCCCACACGGGGCCACTAAAATGGAAGGGCAACCTTAACAGATCAGGGGCCCCTGCTCTAACCGAGCCCATTTTTAGTGGCCTCGTTGGATACAGTAATATGCAAATTTAACTAAGAAATTGTTTTGAGTTCAGAGATGTTCATACTAGAGGAGAATGTTCATAATAGAGGAAAATGTTCATACTAGAGGAGAATGTTCGTACTAGAGAAGAATTTTCATACTAGATAAAATGTTCATAACAGAGGCGAATGTTCATACTAGTCCTCTCCAACATTTTGCCGCCTACTGAAATCTGAACTCCATTTTACTATTGTCTGTATGAGTACATTATAAGTGATATTTGCTCTTTATTTGGATGTGTTGACTTTTTAAGTATTCTATAAGTCTCTGTTCACTTGTAATGTATACGTCTTTCTTTCCTCAATTATTTATAATTTTCAATTAATTATCTCTTAGTCCTTCATCATGTATCTAAAAATATTTCATCAGTATAATCTTTGGGTCTTTGACCAATCATCCATACTTCTTTGATAAATTAAAATCGACCAGTCTTTCTTTTATCAAGTATGTATAAGTTATTGATTGATTTCAAATGCGAAAAATAAAGATAAACAAGCAAAGTGAAAAAAACCTATTACCTGGCGATCCATGAACAGCACAATATGTCTTTGTCTCTTTACAGTAACTTGCCAAGGCAACTATCTGTGATTTTTTATAAAATCAAGAACATTTATTACTTTTACGCTCGACTGTCGATCTGAAAGTCCCTGTTTTAATCTTCGGGGGGGGGGGGGGATGAGGAGAGGAGGAGGGGGGGAGAGAGGGGTAACTGATGTTGCGGTACTAGTCATATTATGCCCGTCTCGCGGGTCTCATTGTTGTAATATATTTTTATAACTGGTTAATTTGTCTTTCCCCAAACAAAACATAATATTTTTAATGACAAAAACAAGTAAACTATATAAGTTTTTTTTTTTCTAATGTGCCTTGGGTTTTATTTTACTCAGCAGAACTCAAAATTAATAGGTACAAACATTAAGATAGATTATGAAATTATAAAATTAAGTGATATAACAGTTTATCTCCCTGAAATAAAAATTAATTAAAATATCAAATAACTTTCTAGAAATCTAAATAAAATAATACATTCGTCCACCAATTAGATAAAATCTAAATAAAGTAAAATATTCATTTACTTACTGGAACTTTACCAAATGAACTGAGGAAAACCCAGTCATTGGCAGCACTTGAACTTTCATTATAGTTGGCATGTCGTTTGTGAACGTCTTGTTTTACTTTAATATCCTTATCCACATCACCAAAAAGAATTTCTTCATCAGGAGTAGAGATTATCAAGTAATCTTGTCTGTGAAACTCCACGAAATCTTTCGTGTGGGTCACTGTGGCCTTAAGTGTGGCCAGCTCAATATAACAGTAGATGATTGAAACGGTCAGAGCTACTAGAAAAACAGACATACAGTTGACTAATCTAGACAGACACTTGAATTTATCCTGCAATGGGCATGGCGTTGACTGTTTTATTGTTCCAGATTTATCTAAGTCATCCATTTTATCTCTAACTATTTTGCTTGATCTAATCTTTCTCCTAAATATAGATTGAATGAACACTATACGGAAGTTGTCTAACATAGAAAGAAAATAAAACACAATTTTAGGTTAATATGCCTCACTCTTTGGTCTGTCAACAATATGAGTTGGCGATTTTTCCATCACGGCTCACATTTGAATCTTAAAATTGACAGAATGATTGCGCAAAAAACAGATCTATGTAGTGTTTAAATGAAATATTAATTGAATGTAAACGAATCGCGGATCATAGTTTTTCCCCAATCGTAGTGTTTGTAAATGTGTTGGTAATACCATGAATCAGCAAACAATTGAAAAATGTAACAGCACAAGAAGTGGTGAAATGTTTTTATCATATAATATTTGAATTTAAATCATCGATAAATTAAAAAAAACAACAACTAAGGTTAGCTAGATTTACATTTTTATACATTTTTAGCTTACAAATTACAGTGAGATGAGCGTTGAAATAAACGTGGTTTTTTATTTGCATCTATAAAATCTGAATTGGTCACCACAAAGAGCTATGGCTCTTATACTGAACATCTGATAACTCGGCATACAATAAAAATTTTGCTACAAATGTTTTCTTATTTACTAGGTATTTGATTATATTGTAAACATTAACATTATGTTGTTGACATTACCAGTAATTATTTACATTAAAGATATTTACCATACAAAGTATTCTGATACATTCTCATTTTTATTCAAAACATACTAATTTTTTCTTGTAAAACTGAAAATTGGCTTACAAGATTTTCATAAAGTTTGGTTTTGAATCCAATACTAACTTAACTAAACAAAATCTCAGCAGATCTTTCATCTTGCACATTTAATTTAGAACCAAGATATTTTCCAATTTTCCCAACATTGCAACACCATGATGATATCATTACATTGTAGTATAATAAATCAAATCCGAAATTCATCAAATGGTTTCATTGAAGATCTCCAAGAATTCGTACATAATAAAAAATAATTCATATATGTAACAAAGTCGTTTGTTACCCACTTTTATAAAACCAATTCATTTATAGTTGGCGGGCAGGATAAACTTGCCCCAAAGGCCGCATCTGTAAACCCACTGGGCTTGATTCACAACCAAGCTCTATTTAGTTACTTACGATATGAAGTTTAGAAAATCAATTAAATCAGCAATACTAAATATTTACATGATACAAGCTGCGTGCTCAAACAAAGCAACAGTACTCTATGTTTACATGTTACAAGTTGATAGTTCAAACAAAACAACAGTACTCTATGTTGACGTGTTACAAGTTGATAGTTTAAACAAAACAACAGTACTCTATGTTTACATGTTACAAGCAGTGTGTTCAAATATTGTTTTTGAATGTATCGCTTAATGATATTTTTAATTAACCTACTGAGCATATCGTTTTCACCACATTCTAAAGAAATATTTCTTTCAGACTCGTGTTATCACTGAGATATTCCAGTATCACTACATATGTGTTTATGTGATCTGGTAACAAATTATACAATGATAAATTCTTTTTTGGTCTCCTCTCATCCTGGACAGAACACTGCATTTTAAGTGTTTCCAAAATTTTCGTTAACCCAATAAAACAAATAGAAAATGGTTGTGGATTTTTATTTTTTAAGAATACATATTTACTTCCCATACATGAGCTTGACAAATTGTTCATTTCTTGATCTCTTTGATTACTAAGTCCCTTTTTATTTATGTTTGGATCTTAGCAACTCACTTTAACTAAATGTAATAATTAGGGCAGACCAAAAAGTAGATGGTTAGAGGAAGTGGAGAAAGACCTTAAAGCCACAGGAGAGACTGTAGGAAGAAGACAGTGGATCGGGAAAAGTGGAGAAGAGTAGTATGGCATGCCATGGCCCTAAATGGGCTGAAGTGCAAAAGGAAGAGAAAGAGAAGTAATATTTCTTACCTGTAATTTAGAAAACAGTCTCTCCCTCTAGAAACATAACAGAGTTGATATTTTTTTGTCTTTTGACGGTAGGTTTGTATTGATTTTTACATTGCCAACAGGTGGTTATATCATTTCATACACTAAAAACCTTTTTTTATTTAGTCCCTTTGTATTGTTAAATATTGTTTAAAATTGAATAAGAACTTGGAATTTATTGACTTTGTTGATGCAGATGTTGTTTTGTAAAAAATGTTTTCGCATAATTGAAAAAAAGTATGTTTGTAATTTTTAGTTTAACGTATAAACAAACAACAAAGAAGACAACAAATAAATATCAAGATTCTTTACATTTATTTTTTTATTAAACTTCATTCAACTCTGCAAATAAAATAATAAATTAATTTCAAAACATTTTAAAAAGAAATATTGGTCAGTTCATTTTTTTTCTTTATACACGAAATTTGGAATGAAGGAAAAGTATCAAATGACCAGAAGAAAGGTCAACTTGTTAAAATTACCAAGAAGCGAGACCTGGGGCACTGCAAGAATTGTGACTCATTTTAGAGAGGCTGAAAGCTGCCATCGATAAACAGGTCAGACCAGAACAAGCCGGCTTCCAAAAGGACTGGTCCTGTACTGACCAAATCGCTCTACTAAGAATTATCAATGAGCATTCTCTGGAGTGGTAATCCACCTTGTACCCAAATTTCATTGACATCCAGCAAGTCTTTGACAGCATCGACAAACAAACCATCCGGCAACACCTACAAGACTATGGTTGTCAAAAACACCTACATACATCTTATCCAGAAACTCTATGAAGGTGCCTCCTTCCGAGTGATAAAAAAGGTAAGCTGACAGACAAATTTGAAATTAAAACTTGAGTATGCCAGTGATGCTTACTTTCTCCAATGATCTTCCTATTAGTAATAGACTTGGTCATGGAGCAGACAACTCAAAGTACAAATTCTGAAACTATCTATGGCTCAATGCTTAGAAGATCTTTGCTGATGACTTGTGTCTGGTAGCCCAGAAGCAGCAACATATATACCTAAAACAAATAAATCAGCACAAGAAGCAGCCCAAACTAGACCATATATAGTTATAGATAAGACATAAGGCATAGGCTTACTTTGCAAAAGTCAGGCACCGACCAACCTGGACGATAAATCTGAGACAATCTGAGAAAAGTGTACCCAATAACCTACCTTGGTAGCGTTGTTTCTGCCACAGGTGGATCAGAAGATTTCAAAGTTAGAACATGCACGCAATATATATATATATATATATATATATATATATATATATATATATATATATATATA